>JAAAKQ030329824.1:7032-20599 GCA_010016005.3 Zanna intricata
ACTTAAATGAATTTATCATTCACTAAATATATTATACTTAGGAAATGGTTTCCTAAATTAAAATGGTATTTTTTAATGCATGTAATTTTCATGCATTAAAAGTCAGCATTAGCCAATATTTGCATTTCCACTGTTACATTGTAGGATATCTGTATTTTGTAAGATTTTTGCCTTGTCTAATGTTATCTGTTAATCATTGATGGAACAGTTAATGATATGTAACAGTGCTATGAATTGTACCAATATTTAGGCTCTAACCATACAAATCCTAAAACATCCATTGTCACACCAATGTAGAAGTAAATTTCTTCTTTTTTTTTCTCCAACTATCTAGACCCGTACTACACAGAAGGGAAATTGATGTGGGAATAGGATGCCTCACTATAAATGCTTATACAGAACATATGTAACTTATACTTAGCCAACATAACATATTAAATGACAGCTAGTCACAGTAATAGCTGGTAAAAACGTTTGCCTTTCTAATAAAATATTTATTAAATATGTCACAGTAATTTTATTGGATAAGGTAGCTCCAACCCTCCCTTAGCAATAATTAATACTTTAGCATTTACATCTGTACATACTCTAACCTTTATACAAAACATTGTGGGGTAAATCTTCAAAAAAATGTAGGTTTTATTAATATTTGTATTTAAAATTAAAAAATTTTTTTTTTAATTTGTTTTATTTAATTTAATATTATCTTACTGTAGTCTGTAATTCCAGTTCCAATTTGGCAGATGATCTTATCCAGTCTCAAGCTGAACATTATTATTAACATCAGTGACCAGATCACATTGAAGGAGTGATAATTCAAATCAAATATAAGTCCTGTGGTATCACAGAATATTGTGATAACAGCTAATCAATGAAAATGTGAACCACTTCCTCAACCAAACGGTTGTGTAAGTTTTTAAATTTTGAAAAGTTGGTATCAATATAAATTAATATATAAGTAAGGAAAAATACACAGCTAAACAGAACTATAATGTATAAAAGAAAAAAAAAATGTATATAACAGTAATATTCTATTTAATTAATTGACAATTATTTTACTAGTTTATTGAATATTAAAATCAATAATAATAATTTAGGTTTTTTCTTCATTTTTTGTGTGGAGTTTTAAAAAATCATATTGTATATAATGTATAATTTTAAAATAATTTAAATCATTAAAATTTATTGTAATTAATGATCTTATGGAATGATACTAAATTTAGTGAAAGGAGACATTTAACATTTCCTAAAAAAAAAAACTTCCAGTGATAAATGTTTAGATAGTTTCACTGCATATACATATATATTTATTTATTTATTTTAAGTAGTACTGTACCAAAGCAAACTATGGTGAAAATCCAATTAAAACATCTTTGTATAAATAAAGAAAATATGTTATTTATGTGTAATAAAATCATTATGCAGAATAATATGATGTAGTAGTGTTATAATGTGAATATTTAATCCATAAAACTGTCAATTTTTGGCGTGTTTTTTTTTTCTATAACATTGTGTACATATTATAATATTAGATTCTTATAAAATCATAATTATGTACTTTAATACTGACTGTAATTTTTAGCAAATATAAAATGTAGTAAATAATAAAAAGAAATATAAATATTTATTTATCTATAAAATAAATTAACATGAAGCATAATTATGGTAATTATTTTTCATAATTATTTATGAAAAACATGATATAGTAGTTATTTAAATAGAAAATTCATAAATTGAGTAATAATAAGTGTCATTACCAACAGTTTTATATTCTGCAATCACAAACAATTGATATGAAATCTCTATTGCTGTTCAAAAATTATTTTGATTGTTTTATAAAATCAAGTAATATTTCAAACAAAATATTGATGTAGTATGATGTAAATTGAAATAGTATTAATGTTTTGTTGAAACAAACATGATACAGTTATTTATTTTCTAAATACCATAACTAAGAAGTTTGAATTTTCATTTTGCATTAATATTATTATTTAAAAACAATTTTAATTTATTATAGTAACCTTGATTCTATATAATTTTATGTTTTTGTTTAAATTATATAAGGTAAACTGTGGTGCCTATAATTGTCTAGTCTTGTCCATTTTTATATGTAATTTTGGGTAGAATTTGTAAACTTGTTCATAGGTTAAGGAAAAAAACAATAAAAAATTCATTATAATCAATTGTGTTAATCCTAAAATGATCATTTTTTTAATATTTTCCTGATGTTCAGTCATCTTTTTTTTTGTAGGGGAAACCAACTAACCTAATGATTAGGGTTTGGTGGTTAAGTGTTCAGTAAATATTCCTCTTAACATAAACCTGCAAAATTGTATCAGCAGTTATGAAAACACTAATATTTTATTGAAAATTTAATTGACACATTCTTCAATAAATTAAAAAATTGGTGAAAAGTCAGAAGACTGCCAGTAAAATTTTGGAATGTCTGATGTAATTATAGCTATAATTACATCAGCTACTTTTAGCACTACTTGAACTATTACTTTTGGGATCCAAATGTAGCTGCTATATCCTTTATTGTGAAGTAATAGTTATTCTAACAAGCTTTTTTTTTCTACATCCTAGATTTATTGGAATGTTTTATTAATTAAATCATATAAAAATAATCACCAAGGAATCTACGGAAAAGAGTTTTAATACTACTTATTATTAATAAATACTACTTAGAAATAAATAAAATGTTTAACATTACTTCTGCCCAGAAAGGCTTCTTTAATGAATTTTAAATCATTTTAGTGCTTCATTAGTAAACTGGATCACTTGGAATTTTCTTTTTCTAGAATACCTATAGAATATACAGTCCAAAAAGATAACATTATACACAAGAAGATAATTAATGTTATTACTTTTGAGATCCTAGTTAACTATAATTATATCAGACATACCAAAAGTTTACAGGCAAACTTTTCACCAATTTTTTAATTTACTTATGAATGTGTCAATTAAATTTTCAAGAAAATTTAAGTGCTTTCCTAATTTCTGACTCAATTTTATAGTTGTAGATTACATTAAGAGAAATGTTTACTTAACACCACCAAACTCTGAAAGAAAACCTAGAAGAAAATAGTAAACCCTTATTACGTCTTTAAAGTAAACTTAAAAATTACCTCTTTAAAGTAAAATTTTATGTCATTATGAATATTTAAAAACTATAAACTTTTCTAAAGATTTTATCAGTTTGTTATATTTTTTGACATCTAATTTGGGGTAAATCCTAACTGGCTCATCAAATTATTGAACTAATTGTTTTGAAAATTAAAATTGTGGAAAAAAATTATACTGATGAAACTTCCCAAAGCTTTGAATTACTCCACTATTTATTTTAAAATGTTAGCCTTATGCTAGAGAAATATTAAACTTTTGAGTTGTGTAGGTGTAGATTAACAGAAGTTTGACTTTAGTTGTGTAATCAATATACCATTAAAAGGTTGTGCATATGAAAAAAAAAAAATCCCCCAAAATCAATACTTTCGATAGTAAATTGATTCAAATTACAATGACACATCTCATAAGATAGTTTCTATATATGTACAATATATATATATATATATATTTTTTTTTTTTTTTTCATTTATGAGTAGGTTATCGTTACACAAATTTTGAAAGAAAAACATTTTTCCCACTTTATTTAGATTGATTTGTAACTATACCAAAATTGGATGTCCAACTTTCTGAAGAAAGAATTAAATAGTCCCATACTCTTATGTTTATTTTCCCCTTAGGGGAGCGTATCTGAATGGTGTATGGTTTTGTTATAAACTTCTAGATAATCAGAATTGTTGCCCACCAGGTTGGTCTAGTGGTTAACACGACATCACAATTCAGCTGATTTTTCAAAGTCGAGAGTTCTAAGGTTCAAATCCTAGTAAAGATTATTTTTAGGGTTATTTTTATATGAATTTGAATACTAGATCATGGATACCAATGTTCAATATTCGTGTTTATATTCAAATTCAAAAATAACATTTTTCCATAAGCTGCTATTCTGTGTTTTCATCCAAGTAAAAACTGATGTTGTAGAATGGATGGAACTATTTTAATGAAATTTGTCATTTCTTTTTAAAGTGATGTTCTCTTTGTGCAGATCTTGCCTCTCAGGGTACTAAGAGCCTAATTTATCACACCATAGAGATGTTGGATCATCAAATAAATGTACAAATTTTCACAATGTTTTATGTTGATATTTAGATCATTGTTTTAGTAATAATATTTATTTTTAAACACATTACGTAAATAATTTAGCTTGAACGTTTTTATGTTGATTTAAAAATACAGTTTTTGAATTAACAAGATAATATAATATTATTTTTTATGTAAAAGAAACGGTAGAGAAAAAACAATTTATTACAAACCAATAAAATAAGAAGATATAATATATGCTTCCATGATTAAACATACTGCCTGCTAAATAATCATATGATTTTTTACTATATATATATAAACATATTAAGTAATAGTAATAATAATAATAACATAAGTACACAATTCTTAAGCAACAATTTTTATGAGTAAAGTTTTCAATAAGTGATTTCTAAATTGGATGAGTGCTTAAAACAAATAAATCTTGCATGAGATATCAACAGTGAATTAATTGAGTGTGTAAGTGTCAAGTGTTGAATAGATAGAGTAACCATCTGAGGAATAAGTAAGCTCTATTTGCCCACCAGGCTGGTCTAGTGGTTAACACAACATCACAAATCGACAAATCGGCAGATTCTGAAGTCGAGAATTCAAAGGTTCAAATCTAGTTGGGTTAGTTTACTTTTGTACAGATTTTAATATTAGATTTTGGATGTTGGTGTTCTCTGGTAAGTACGTTTCAATTAACTACACTTCTCAGGAGTGCTCGACCTGAGACTGTACAAGACTATACTTCATTCACATTCATACATATCATCTTCTTTCATCCTCTCTAGTAATACCTTGCAGTGCCGGCCTGCGTGGCTGAGTGGTAGTGTCTCAGCCTTTCATCCAGAGGTCCCGGGTTCGAATCCTGGTGTCAGGCATGGCATTTTTCACACACGCTACAATTCATTCATCTCATCCTCTGAAGATATACTTAACAGTGGTTCCGGAGGTTAAACAAAAAAAAAATAAAAATACTTTGCAGTAGTTCCAGATGCTAAACAGAAAAAGAAAGAATATGTATGTGGAACATATAGGCCTCAAATAAACATAGTAGTTGGTTGAATAGGTGCATATCAGGATAGTGCTGAATAGATATAAATCTGAGTTTGAATAAGTATGTGGCGTAAATAAATCTTGAATAATACAGTCTTGTTATGATGAGTACCTTGAATACATTGATTCCTTAGTAAGTAAATCTTAAGACCGGATACTTAAGTAATCAGTCGCTTGTACAGTAGTAAAACTAGAATATTAGATACTTTGGATACTAGATTGTGGATACCGGTGTTCTTTGCTGGTTGGGTTTCAGTTAACCACACATCTCAGGAATGGTTGACCTGAGACTGTACAAAACCACTTCACTTACATTTTACATATCATTCTCATTTATCCTCTGATATAATACCTTACAGTGATTCCGGAGGCTAATCAGACAAAGAAAGAAGAGGTAGCAAAACTAATTGCTATACAGGTATTAATTGATCTCTTAAATAGGTAAATAGGATATCCTAAATAAGTAAATCGCTTTTACAAATGGCAAAACTTGATTATATATATTGTATACATGGATTTCCTAAATAAGAAAATTGCTTGTTCAGACGGTAAAACTTGTTTATACAGTATACTGTAGAAATGAATTCCTTAAATAATAAATCCCTTGTGTAATTTAATACCTGTAATTTGAGTGAAACCAGATAAGGATTTACCAAGTTAGACAAATATCTTGAATATGGACATAGAGCAAGAGAAAAATTATTAATAAGAACTTCTACATTCTCTTACAATTTGAACAAACATAGTTCGTGTATTGCTAATAATGTATCATTATTAAATGTATACCAATGTACCATTATTAAACCATGTTTCACTGTGGAGGAGGAGTATTTTCATTTGATAATACTAAGTTTTCTTCACAGTTATTCCATTTAGGAGTTTGGGATTTATAACCCAGTTATTGTTGATTTAAGTAAACATTTATTCCAAGTAGACAGTGTAAGTTTTTGCAATAGTTGCCAATGACCTAAAGGATAAATAGAGATTTCAGTGAAATCAGGGTCAGGAACTGTAGTCACAGGAGAACCAATAAGAAAGTATGAAGGAATCAGTAGTTGGGAATCCCTTGAATCAGAAGATACCATATATAGTGTGCGTAAGTTTAAAATAGCTTCAGTTTGTGTGAGTGCATTGTATTATTCTTTAAAGAAATTGAAAAATGTGTGAACATTTATTTGAATTCTTTTGAATAAATATTGTAAACAGTTTATGGAGAATATTATTGTAGCTTTAAAATTTTTTCCTTGACCAGAGAACATTTGTTTTGGTATACTTCTATGAGAAATAAAACATTTCAATACAGCAATGAAAGAATCTGCAACTAAGTTGGATTCCAATTCCAAATGTATATAGCCTTACTTGAAAGGCATGTAAATAGATGTTGGCATTACCATCATTGGTAATGCCAGGATGCATTACCAATGAGCCATCATAACAATAGTCAACGGTGCAACAGGAAAAAGGTTCAGAAGGCATGATTATAGGTATGAATTAATCTAGAAAGTGATGAAACATTTTTGGAAATATAGTTAGATAATGTAGTAGTAAAAGAGAGTTGAATATCTTTATTTTTTCAGAATCACAATCTGGTGGTTAAATAAATTCATTAGACAAGAAGTTATTGTTTAGTACAAAGTATTGTGTAATGACATAACTAAAGAGGTCTATGCCATTATCAGTTAAGCTTTTGCAGCCTTTCAGGAAAATAACCTTGAGAGCAGGATTGTCAGATGAGTTAATGTGGTGCCACTTGGTATTAGAATTAAACTATTGGATTTCTGAAAATTGATTAGAAATACTTTCCACCTTCATCATTCACCATGAATTCAATAAAGTACAATCATGGAAAAAGAATACAAATGAATTTCATAGCTCTGAGTATTTATAGCTGTAAGTACTTGATTGTACTTTGATTGCTACAAACCATTCATCTCATCCTTGGAAGCAATATCTAATGCTGGTTCCAGTACTAGATTGTCAAATGAGTTAGTAATACACAAGCGCATAATTCCAATCTTTTTAGTAAAATCTGTTTGAGAGGTGATACTCTATACTCTAGAGAAGGTTGAATAAAATTTCTTCATTGGAATAAATTATTTTGACTTATGAATAACAAGCACAACCCTTTAGAAGAAAGAAGTGAAAGTAATATGTATTTTAGTTGCTCTATAAATATTAATGTTGAAAACTGAACTTAAGGTCATCCTAATGATGTTTAATTTTCCACAATTGTTGCATGAAGTATTTATACAAAAATACTATGTCCAAGTAAGCCTAATGGGTTGTAAATTCCAGCAATGATACACAGTACATTTATTTAAGTACATTTTTTTATTTGATAAATTTGAATATCCATTCGTCTAAATGGTTGTTTTATAACATTCATAATATGCATATATTTTCATCCTTGTTTAATAAAATGTTACAATTCTTGTTTAATGAATATTAATTACTGTTTATATGTCAGTCGTTAGGAAACCATTTACGTAACTGAGTTCCATATCACACCCTGTTATTAATATCATTGACATAAAAGTCATTTAATATAGTTTGACAAGCAACAGAGAATTGATCTTTGTTATCTTAATTTGAATAAGGTATCTAGTACCCAAGAAGAAGGCACTTACTGTACCATAGTTTACAGTTCTTAATGCATAGAGTTTTAATTCGTTGTTAGAGAAATCTTGTCATAAGATCCTTTGGAGATTACTGTCTTTCTGATTATGTCTACTGTCTTCCAAAATTTGTCTACACAGTTTCTTTGTTTCAGCTGTAATGACATAACTATGTAACCTGAATCTAAGGATTATTGAAAAGAGATTTAGCTGGACAATAAGGACAACTTATAAGGCATCACTGAGAGACAAGTTGTATCAAAATTTAGGAGGGCCAACAAAAACAACTCGCATCTTAGTTGTTAAGCTTGTTTTATTAAATACCTGATGATGTGCTAAGTAAAATACATTTGGTGCTATAATTAACCAGTCATGTAAGTTGACATGTGACATAGTTTTAAATATTCATTTATGAAATCAGTGTACTTCATTTTGAGAGAAGGTTCTTGATTTAGCTTGTTTTCTAAATCTAAAATCTTTGTTTTGCAATATTTAGAGAATCACCAAGGTTTGTCTCAGGTTTACATGAGAGTGTAACAATGAACCTTCCATGTTCATTTTGACAAGTATTTAAAAAAAATAGATTCACAAACGTGATTTTCATGTGCTAACTTCTTAGGCACATTATTACACTCTTTAATTTCCTAGAACTTCAATAAAAGATGAGCAATCAGAATCATGCCTTCGAGGAAGGAACATTGAAGTTTGCTTTTTAAACTGATTGTTAACAGGTTGGTTTCTAGCCAGTAGAAATTCTACATTCTAGCCAGTAATGTAACCTTGTTTCTTATATTATTGGATATTGATAACTATGAATTTATTTGGTTTTAAAAAATCAAGACAGAACTGAGCACCAATTAAATATTTTGAGATAGAATGTTGAAACTTGGATCAACTAGAAATGAATTTTTGGATTGGTTAAAAATGGCTTATATCAAAGAATTCATATGGTAGTTTATCAGTTGGTTTTGTAATACAGCACATTATATATTAAAATTATAATTTTCAAAACAAGATTCTAATGTTAAGATTAACAATGTATGCTGACTGAAAACAAATTAATGCCTGTTACTGTAGATGATTTTTCTGTATGGGTTTGTGTTGGATTTCATAATTCTTGTAAGTTTCTTAACTTATTCTTTAGTGAATATTTGTCATCAATTTCCAGATCAAAACTGTTGACAAATGTTTATTCTTATAGATGATTTTATTACTGTATGTTTCCCTTTTAAGTGTCAATAAGCTTAAATATATATTTCCTAATTCAGTAGTCATGTTTATAATAATTGTTAGTTACCTTTAAGACTGGCATAATAAATGAGCGTGGAAAAATATGATTAGTTTTATAGTTATATGTAAGATGTAATAAAGATGTGAAGCTATGACGTTCACTAAAAAAAAAAAAAAAACCACTCAATTTATTCCAATTTATGGTCAGTTACGTTGAATGTTTCCTCAGTTGTTATTATTCAGTCTGGAGGACCGATGTGAAATCTTTCAATCTTGCCTCTCAGTGTGTTGAGAGGCAAATTCATTGCACTATAGAGGTGCATCATCAAATAAATATATAAATATTCACATAATTAGATAATGTTTTATTAATATTTAATTTTAAACAATCTATCTATCTTCTTGATAGATCTAATAAAATAATAATTAGATGTTAGGACTGTATTAAATCCAAAATTTCAACATTCTATGACTAATCATTTTTGAGTTATTGCTAAAATTGAAATAAATATTATAAATTTTAAACACATTCATCACATCGATCTATTTATCGTCTTGTCATTAAATAATAAGAAATAACATATGCTTCCATGATTAAAAATTCTTTATAATAAATAAATATGGAAATTTTATGTTGATAAATCTTAATTCTTTGCTTCTTGTTAGCTGAAGAACTACTGGTATTGGGAAGTAATTGAGCTCAAATCTTAAGTATTGCATTGTGAACAAAATCACACCTTGTTTAAATTCAAATCTGCCTAATTATCATGGAAAGTATTAGTATGAGTCTTTTCTCAAATTACAAAATAATTTCATGCAAGTTTTTACCTTTTCCATGTATGATGATAGTATTCAGTATCACTCTAATAGTTGATACTGTTGAAATTGATGTTGTTCAAACATCATAATGTCATTTCTTACATATTGTCAAAAATACTTAAGTTGCTAATTAATTTAATCTCTTTGCCAGTTTGTAAAATTAAAACTACAGTTTATTTCCTAATCTGTACATTGCAATCTGTTCAACTAGTGAACAATAAACAACCAATTTCCTTAGCCCAGTGAGATGAGGATAATTTGTATGACTTATAAATGAGGTGTAGTCTTGTACAAACTCAGCCCACCAGGCTGGTCTAGAGGTTAACACCACATTGCAATTCAGCTAATTTCTTGAAGTCGAGAGTTCTAAGGTTCAAATCTTAGTAAAGTAATTACTTTTAAGTGAATTTCTACAAATGCTAGAAAAATTAAACAGAGGTACAATCACAATACTGAAAAAAATGAGAGCATATTTTTTTGTGGTCAGATTCTTGATATAGAAACAAACATTAAAATTTTTTTTTTTCTACAAACACGGGAAAAAATAAACATTACACAGGAAAATATACATTAAAGGGCTTGTGAGCTCTTGTAGATTTAAGAGGTGGAAAATGTGAAAATAAAGATAATGTTGAAGATATTTTCTTGAAAAAAGTAATGGAAGAAAAATGAGGGTTTGTCAAAAATTATTGCATATTGTAATAGATTTATAGAAGATTTATTTAAACAATGGGTGGCTCAATATTATAAAAATAGTCCCAAGTTACAACTGCAAAAAATCATCAAAGGTGACTGTATGTTTTTCTAGCAGTATTGTATATTTAAGAATTTTACAGAATGGTGTGAAGATATGGAAATAATGACACCCTCATTTTTAAAAAAAGGAAAATATAGCTATTCTCACCATGAAAACATCAGTTGTCTATTAACTGACCGCTGGATCTTTGAATTTTCTACATTGCATGAAATACAAGGAAGTATTGTAATCGTGAAATATTTTGATCTTCAGATTTCAATGGAAATATCCACTTTGACCACTCCTGAATTCATTTTGACTAGTTTCAATGTGATGTCTTTACATATATCTTGCATAACTCAAAAACAATTAGCTGAAGGATGTTGAAATTTTGGATTTAGGACTGTTGTAACATCTAGTTGTACACCTCCCCTTTTGACTACAGTCACTTGAACCAAAAATGTCCAAAAAAGTCCAAATTACAAAAACATTTGGATTTCGGACTTTTTTTGGAGTAATCAGTCCTCATTGAGAGCTTTTCAATGATATATCATAAGTGGTACTTATTTTCATTGGTTCCAGATTTATAGCCAAATAAAATTTTAATTAATGAAATATTTGAATCTTAGTTCCGGAGACTAAACAGATAAAGAGAGGGAGACATTCTAGCAAATTCGTGGGAAGAGCTGGATTACCATCTGGACGTATGCAGGACAATGAATGGTACACATTCCAAAGTGTATTAAACACCAAAAAAAGTTCAGAATTTACCCTTTCAGAACATGTATTTATGTAAGTATACTTTAAATATAATGAATGCTATTTAGATAATACTTGAAGTTGTGGAAATCTTTTACAAACATTCTATCTATGTATGTAGAAATTCAGTGTTTTTAATTTAATCTTGAAAACAGCTACAATTCTTACATAAGCATTCATTTTACAACTAAATAAAAAGAAATTATTACATTAAATAAAAAGAGAATTATTTTAAATTCCTTTTGGAATTGCTCAAAATTTTATTGCTGTTTACTTAAATTCTACCTTGAAATGTCAAAAGAAAAAATTAAAAGTTTCCAAAATTAAAATGTTTAATTTAGTTTTACTTTCCCATCCAGCACTAGAGTAGAGTTATATCTATAGAAGGAAAAGTATTGTAATCGGTCCAATTTGGGCATATGTGGTCTTCACCGGATCTTGACTTTTTGACACCTAAGGAGCTCAAAAACTGGATGGAGATTTTCCAGATGTTCGTATATACATGTGTTCAGTGTCTCACACCTTATATTTCCAGAACTATAGAACCGATTTTGATCAAAATTGTAGAAATTACTTCTATATATGGGACATTGATGCCATTAAATTTTCAACATAAATGGTCAAGGGGGTGAGGCTGTAGAACAAGGTCATCCTCAGTACCTTGAGATTTCGTCTAATAAAGGTATTATTTCTCTTAGGTACATTTGTTAACAATTAAGAAATAATATCTTCAAAAGAAATTTTTTTAAAATTACCCCCATCCTAAAAAATGCTCTAAACTAGTGGCTAAATATACTGCGTCAATAGTACCTCATGTCAACACAAGGAGGCTAGTGTAGCACTAACATACAGTTGTTCAAAAAATATTACATTTAAATAAAATTATAAATATTTTTAATTAAGTTATGTGTCTGTAGGCCGTGCATCAGTAAAAAGCCGCGTGTCAGGAAAGTCCTACAACTAGTTTGTTAGCTTTTTTCAAATTACATTGACCAAAAAGAGAATTGTAATATCCTAGCCCAATTCTGTTGACTCTTCATACAGATATAATAAGGTTGTTTGTTTTCAGATTTAAAATTAACCATACTTCTACTGGAATTTATACTCGTATTATGCTAAAAGTATTGTGAGTAGTTACATAAGAGGGTTGTTGATATTCTAGATAGTAAAATTGATGAAATTTAATTTATAACAAAATCAAAGTGCCATCTATTTTACTGACAAAAATGACATTTGTTTGCGAGTTAATTAACAGCTGGGAATATAAATCTATTATTTTTAATAAGATCTTTAATTTTATTGATTGACTTGAAACAGTTAAATAAAATGTGGCTTCAACTGTTAATATTTTTTTCTTTGGGTCGGATTTTCAAGATCTTGAAAAATAAAACTAACCAAGACATTGAAGATGTTTTAGAATTATCTGATTGTAAGAAATTCAACTCTTCTAGTTGTACAGGATCTAATCTTGAGTTTTAATTTCGGTACGTTTCCGTTTTATGCAACTCAGAAATTCTTTCCTAAATTAACTCAAAATCACTCAAAAATAATTATGTTGAAAAAAAAAAAAATTTTTTTTTTGGTGAGGAAAAAGGTAAAAGTTTTTTCTAAATTTTTGACAGAAATGCAGTAAGGATGATTTTTTATAATTATAGATATAAACTAACGAAACCTACCCTACGCTTACTTCGCTCGCTACCCTCAACTAATTAATAGTACTGTGTTAGTCAATGTTAGCGAGCGAAGGTTAAGTTGGGTTAAATTATATTTATAAAATAAATATAAATGGTTATATTGAATGAATTAATTCCTAACATGTTCGCAGGTTGATCAGGAAAAATGATTTTTTTCAACTTAAAAAATTTTTTTTCGGTTTTTTAATTTTAAAATTATTTTTAAGTCAAAAATCAAGGAATATAGTGATTGTTCGGCGGGGGGGTTATTTTGTTGTCATTTGTATCATCAAATTAATTAAATCAAATTTGGATTTTATTAAATTCACTGATTTGCACATCTTACAAAATGCAAATCCTCTATATATTGCAAAAATATCCATTTTTTCTCTTGTTTCTCTATCTAGATCGATAACTGTTCCTTTTACAGACAAGGTTAACAGAGAAAAAAGTTTTATTATTAAATTTTACACACAGTATCATCGATTGCAAATAAAAAATACATTATTATTGATGCAAAAATCTGCATCAGA
>JAAAKQ030329935.1:0-26434 GCA_010016005.3 Zanna intricata
AGTAGTCCTTCGTGGCACAGACATTCGGTCTTATGCTCTAGGGTGACCGAATGGGGTGGTGGCGGGAGAAATGCCAGTAAACCAATTATTTCAAAAAAATAAAACCAATAACCTTATCTCAATACAGCTTTCCCGAATGACCATTATTCATGTCATCCTTAGCACAAATGAGCTAGTTAGAAGATATTTAAACCATTAAAACTGTGTTAGTAAATTGTGTTTATGATAAAATGGTTTTATAATAAAATAATAAGTAAATCTTAAATAGCATATCTGCTAATAATTCAGCATATCTGATGTTGGCTATTTTCCTTCCTGAATTCTTTTGCACTAAGAGTAAACTGACATGTCTGTTACAATTTAGACTACACATATTTACTTTTATCTATTAGGGAAAAATATTTTTTTTTTTACTGACCTAAATTATTTTTTAAACAAATATGTGAAGTAGCCACTTCTGAGATACAAGGAATTATATTGAATACCATAGTCCGTTCGAATTTTTACTGTAATTGTAGAATCTTATTTCGTCTCACTTGCACAAAATACGAAAATAAATAAGAAAGTTTCTATAGAAAGTTTGGAAGAAAGTTACTGTAGATTTAAATTTCTTATTTAACAATACATACTTTTATTTAATAGAATTTGTAATTACTGGCAGATTAAATTATTTTACAACAGTTGCATAGAATTCAAATGATATTAATTTAACAAAAAAAACTCAATTATTCTGTATAATTAACTTTACTATCACAAGATATTCAGCAGCATTTGAAGGTTACCCATTCGATTTCGACACCTAGTTACAGATAAAGTTTTGAACAACTTGATAATAAGTGACGTAGCTCATTTTCATTTAAATGGCTACATCAACAGACAGAACTGCAGATTTTGGTACTGAGAATCTCAGAGAATTACATCAACATCCATTGCATTCCCAAAAATTGCATTGTTCGGGGGTGGTTTGGCGGGCGTATTCCCCTCGGGGGGGGAACTCGGATGTTCGGTTTGGTTATGCGGGAAATTGAAGACCAAGGTTTCAACTCTTGGCAAGTTAGGTGGAACGATTCTTCTACTGGTCGATACACGCATGGTATCTTTCCAAATGTTAGAGAGTTGCGAGCGATTAGGTAGGTTTCCCCCAATCGGCACACAACACAATATCTTTCTGGACATGGTGCATTTAGATTTAGTTTGGCTAGATTTGGTTTAGCAGACTCCGGGCTTTGCTCGGAGTGTAGAGTTGATGACACTGTGGATCATGTCCTCTATGTATGTCCCAGGTACGAAGCTGAGCGTACCAACACAGTTAGGGAACTTGAGAGAGTAAACTCATTTCTAGATCTGCGGATCAACTGGAAGACTCGCAGACAGTGGACTATTGTGGCTGAATTCCTTCGCTTCCTCGCACTGAGCAGGGATGCCGAGGGCCTTTAGTTAGAATCCCGGACGGCTAGGGACCGCCGGGGCAGTTTGACTGGCTGGAGGTAGGCGCTTTGGCACCTAGCCTCGGTTAGATAATTTGCTGTTTTGGTTTCAATGGAGGTTGTGCTCGGGAGTATATCTCCCATGCTCCCGCAGCACGACAATAGTTTGCGTTTGTTATTTGGTAGAATGGAGTGCTCTTGTTAAGGGAGATAGATTCCGTATAACTACGGTTATCTAGCGTTTGAGTTGCGATCAACTCTGTAGAGTTTAAAGTTTGCTTGTCTAAGCGAGCCTCTGAGTTGGTGCTGGGCGGGAGTTGCAGCTCCCGGACAGACCAGAGCGGGGGTTCTCACGGACTATTAATAAGTGGTGCATGGACTCCATTCTCTAAGCCTTCGTAGCATGGTAATAAAAGCGTGTGTGTAGTAGCGAGCGTAGCATGCGGTATACCTCTAAGAAGGATGGCCTTCTTACTTCAGGGCGTATGCGTGAAATAGAAGACCAAGGTTTTGACTCTTGGCAAAATAGGTGGAACGATTCTTCTACTAGTCGATACACGGATGGTATCTTCCCCGATGTGCGGCAGTTGACAGCGATTAGGTGGGTTTCCCCCAATAGGTACATCACACAGTTTCTGTCAGGACATGGTGCCTTCAGGCATAGCTTGGTTAGGTTTCGATTGGCGGACTCTGGACTATGTCTGAAATGTAGGGTTGACGACACTGCGGACCATGACCTGTATTTCTGTCCCTGTAGGCTGAACGTATCAGAGTTATTAGGGAACTAGAGAGCGTGAACTCTTTTCTGGATCTGCGAGTCAACTGGAAGACCCGCAGTGAATGGACAATTGTGGCTTACTTCCTTCAATTTCTGGCTCTGTACAGATCTGCTGAGGAAGTGTAGAGTAAAAACCCGGGTGGCTAGGGCACGCCGGGGCTAGCTGATTTACCAGAGGTAGGCGCTTTGGCACCGTAGCCTCGGTTAGTATTGTTTTTGTTATCAATGGAAGACGCGCTCGGGAGTATATCTCCCGTGCTTCCGAGCTTGATCATAGTTTGCGTTTGTAAATCTGTTAGAAACGGAGTGCACCCTGTAAGGGAGATAGGGAATGTGGTTCAAGTTGCTATCAACTTTATACCTTCTAAGCGGATCTCAAATTTGGTGTTGGATGGAAGTTGACAGCTCTCAAACGGGCCAGACCTGGGGTTCTCGAGGACATATTATATAAATTAACAAGTGCGCTCCTTTCTATAAGCTAGGGTGGCATGATTGTAAAAACGCGGGTAGAATAGCATCGTTGCTGATTTATTAAAGCAGGCGCGGGAGGTCTTCGTGCTTCCACGACAGTCCTAAACTTGTTTCTAAAGTGGGTGGTTTCGCGGTTCACGTGTCTTCGTAGAAGACATTGGACGCCATCAAAATTTGGCCAAACTATCAGCCGATGTGAATGTCCCTCGGGGCATATTGATATCGGCGGATGTAGGTTGATAACTGTGGCGTTACCAGACCGTGGCGAAAAGTCGAACTCCGGTAAAGCCCTTCAAGGCTAGGAACGGAGGAGGTGGTGTGACAACCGGTAATATCACTTGGCGAGCGTTATTCCCCTCGGGCGAGGGGGGACTCGAGATGCTACAACGACGGGGCTGTATTAAGATCATAAACTGCTACAGAATAGTTTCCACACTAACAGTAGGGGTATTTTCGGGGGTCCCCCCGATAAAACTGGTTGCTGACCAACGCATACGAGTCTCGAATGGAGGTAGGAAGGATGCGGCAGTAACACGCCTTTATGAAGACTTGCAGACCATATGGTATGCCGCGTCAGTGGCATGCTGGACCAGGCGCCTTATCCCGGTTATGGCCCTTGGTTGTCCATAACCTTATCCCGGTTATGGGAAACCTTACCTTGGTTGGTAGGGGACATGGAGACGTGGATTTCCACTTATCCCTGTTCCTCACTGGTCATGGATCTGTTAATGATTACTTGTGTCGCTTTCACAGGAGACAGTGGTCCAACTGTCTGTATTGCAGGGAAATAGCTGAGCACACTTTCATTTATTGTGATCGTTGGGAAGAGAAACGATTACACTGGGGGATAGCTGAGACCACCCAGAGGAACTTATGGACACAAGGTTAGAAGGAATATACGGCTGATAGAAGATACAAGGATTTGTGACTGCGGTGCTTCGGTCGAAGATTACTGAAGAAGATGACTGGATTAACTAAGATCTCGAGAATTGTCATATAGGGGGGACAGCTCTCTGTGGAGCTGGATCTCGTCTCCTGTATGGTGATCTGTTGTGGTGATGATGCACGGGAACTCCTTTCTCACTATGATTGGGGTTGGCTGAGTTATACACACAGACACGAAGGAGTGTGGGGAAAGGACAACCTTCTGCAGACGGTCATTCGCCATAGCCGGGGGTGGGCGGTGGAGATGATGTACGGGGACTCCTATCCCCGGTACTCCCATCCCCGGGAAGTGAACATACACGTACGTGTACACTAACACATCCATGAACACAGGTATAAATGTTTTGAGTGAGTGGTTTGTATATATGGTTGAATGTGTGCTTTTCCTTATGTTTCTCTTGTTTCAGATTTGACGGGTGAGAAGATGGCAATTTTCCGAATTTTTCGCACAATCCCCCCGAGGCTGAGTTATGCTTAATAACTCAGGGGTGGAGAAGAGCAGTGAGGGAGGTTTAGACGGTATGGGGCAGTTTATTTACCCTTAACAACATCTTGCTGGAGCCTGTTAGCCTGTTAGCCTGTTCCAGGCTAGCCCAGGATAGCTTCCTGGATTCGAACCCGACACAACCCTGCGAAGACCTCGTGGTGGCATGCTTAAATGGCATTTCTTCATTATCGTTGAAAAAAAAGTCACAATATTTATCATTTTTGTAGGATTGGAGGTTTTCAGTAGTAGGCTGTACAGCATAGATAAATACATAAGATAAAACCAGGAAGATGCAAGTATATCTGAGTACGTTTAATAGCCAGTACCGCTAAAGTATTGTTAAGAGTCCTAAACCAGAGAGATTGCTGATAATAATGGAAGAAAATGCAGGCAAGGAACAATTTTCTTCTGGAATAAGTAAGGTACTAGAGATGCACTTAAAGATAAACTTGTTGTAGAGAATTTATTTAGAGAAAGGAAGAGGAATGATCCAATGTTTAATAAATTTAAAGAAGCTATTGGATACAGTCAAAGGGAAGAAAATAATGGAAATTTATAGAAAAACAGCAGAAGGAATGATAGAAAGTTAATTAAAAAATCATATGTGAGACAGAGAGCAGCAAGGTAAGTAAAAATATGACTGACTGGAGTATCTAGATCAAGTTTTTAGGGAAGATGCTCCCTCTTATCAATGCTGTTTACAATTTATATTCAAGATATGATAAGGAATATATTAGAGAAGAATGAGAAGGAAGATTAAGTGTAGAAGGATGAAAAATAAGATACATGTGATTTGCTGATGATATGGTAATGTTGTGATGGCAGACATACGTTCAAAGATTTCTTCGTGAAGGAAGAAAGAAGTAAATAAAAAATAAATAAATAAAATAAATGTAGGAAAAACTAAAATAATGAAAGTAAAAAACAAAGAGGGTTTAGTGATAAGTAAGAGTGAAGGAAAAATTCAGTGTATTTGGGGATTAAAGTTGATAAGATTAGAAGAGGGAAATGGAAAAAAAAGGATAGTAGTGGCAAAGCAAGTGTTCAAAAATTAGAGGAAATTATTGTTTAGTAATTGTCTGGATTTAGAGAAGAAATTTGTTAGTGGAATTGTTGTGTATCTGAGTTGCTGGAGTGTCTTATACAGTAGTAGAACATAGACGATGAGGAAAAGGGAGTAGATGGGATAGAGGTCTTTTGAGATTTGGGTATTAAGAAGAATATTCATTCTTCTGAATAAGAAGAATATTCATTGTATTCACAATGAAGAATGAGGAAATAATGATAGGATTAAATAAGAAAGAGCATTTATGCTGGAAGTGCAACAAAGAAAAAGAAACTGGTTAGGACATGTTGTTAGAAGGAATGGAATCTTAATAACTACAGTGGAAGAGTGAGGAGAAGGAGAAAGGAAGTGAGAAAGAAGAATGATGAAATTTAAAGATAAGATGAAGATTGAAAACTACTACAGGATGAAGAAGAAAGCTTCAGACATGGATTGATGGAGACGGCAGATGTTCTCATTCGCCACTTATGGTGTTATTTCAGAGGATGAATGAGGATGATACATATGAATGTATATGAAATGTAGTCTTGTACAGTCTCAGGTCCTGGGATGTGTGGTTAACTGAAACCCAATCACCAAAGAACACCAGTATTCAGGATCTAGTATTTAAATCCTTATAAAAGTAACTGCCTTCACTAGCACTTGAACCTTACAACTCTTGATTTCAAAATCAGCTGATTTGCAATGACAAATTCACCAATATTAAATTTCTTTTTTTATAAAGGTATAATTTACTTAGTAATATTTCAATACTAACTTTTTGTTTTATTTAATTTTAATTTTACCAAACAATAATGTGTGAATTACTGTTTATATTGTTCGATTAAACTTTTTTTAATAAATAGAAAGAAAAATTTATTTTTATAAAATTTAAAGTTAATGAAAATTATAACAGCAGAAATAATGATTTTTTTTTATTTTAATAATAATTTATGAATTGCACGGCCTATTAAATCAGATGGGTATTTAATATGGTTATATGGGTAATGGGTATGTGATATTTAATCAGATTAGGTTTTCTTGTAAATCAAGAGATTATAACAAAACGTGGTGAATGTACTTTTAACATTCTTTATTCTTCTTTTTCATATTCTTCGATGTGGTTTACCACATCATCCCATTACATTAATTTCTCAGAGTTTTTTAAAAAATGTGAGTGGCGATTTACAGATTAAATTTTTTTGAAAAATTCAATGGTCTTTTAAGGACTTTCTACAAGCCGGTCAGGGCTTGTTTCACTTACACGATTGTCAAACCACCCCCTGTACCCTCGAGCGTTCTTATCCTCATATTTGTGAGAATATTAAATAGTTTGCAGAAATATTTTAAGAAAAAAAAAATTAGTGTATAGAGAATATTCTCTATACTATTATCTCTGTACTAGAATATTCTCAATATATTATCTATAGATGGTTGAAGAGGGCGGACCTCTCAAACCATACCCCCAGGTATTTAACACATTTCTGAGTCACAATTTTTGCCCCATCCACAAAAATTCTGATCGGCCATTTCCGTCTTCTTCCCACCATTGCTACCACCTGAGGATTCTTTGGTTCCAATTGCAGTACCCGCTCGCTCAACCATTCGCTGATGTTTCGGATGACTAAATCATCATTGCCTTCTATGTGATCCTCTGAATAAGCAGATACTAGAACGGCAAGATATATGGCCGCATAGGCCAGTATTTTCGTAAATAAAATGAGGTACTCTCATTTTTATTAACCTGACAAACATGATGTTTCAGAGCAGGGACTTAGAGAAGATCCCTATAGTATCCCTCCCTGGATCCAAAAAGACATCTCCCCGTCTTCCGCGGGTGTCCTAATTTCCCTATCATGCAGGAATTCATTCACAACAGCTATCAGATAAGGCTGATATCTCTGGCTCTTAGTTATTCTTTAATACTTTCCCATGGGACACTCCAGAATGCGTTGCAGACATCAAGGAGAACCATCAAGGGGATCTCTCTGGTTCTACACGTGCCCGACCTGCAATCCTCTGCCCAGTACACTACTCTACGCAGAGCGTCTATAGTAGGTCTTCCTCTCCTGAAGCCGAACTGAGCTTCTGATAGGCCTCCCGCTGTATCAATCTCTTCCTCGAGCCTCTCCGCAATTAGTCCTTCATATAATTTTCCCAAGATCGAGATAGGCAAATCAGTCTAAATTTACATACCACTTCAGCAGAAACCGGTTAAGGGATCAGGACAATGAGTCCTTCTTCCAACTGGTAGGGAAACTTCCTCCTGTTAAAGCAACATGTAAGCACTCAAGAATTGGCAGGAATAAACTTTTAACAGCCCTTTAAGTAAGGCGCCTTGAGAAACCCCACCAGATCCCGGACATTCCTTGGTGTTTATTCATGCATAAAAGAAGGTTCCATACAGATAAGTTCCTTATCTGTATGGAACTTACTGTCCTCTCCGCACGCTCTCCGAAAAGAGGGAGGGGATGCACTGAACCTCTTCATAAGAATACGGTACGCCCTAACCCATGAATCCACATCGAGATCATCAACCAACTTGCATCAGGCTTTTCTTTTGGCAACTTTGATAGATAACTATAACTGTTGCTAGCCGCGATGTAGTTTCTTTAAGCCACACCTGCTTCTTCTGTATCTTTGTCATATTCTTCTGTGGAACATTGCTTCATTTCTGAGGCGAGAGATGTCCTCCAACCACCAGTAAACTTTTTCCTTGGTGTTATTATCCCAAGGTCGCACTTTGTTAGCTTCTTCTTGAAGGATTGTCTACACAGCTTCAGGGTCTATGTCAGTGTTCTCTCTAACACGACGTTAGAGAGAAGTGCTATTTGGGCAGAAGTGGGTTTCCAGTTCCATTTCTTCGTATTCTTTGGTATCACTTCCCGCTGGACTGTGAAACTTATTCCCCTGTGATCCGGCAGGAACTCCTCCTCCAATAACTTCCAATCAGATATGTGAGGAAGAAATCCCTTTGACCCTACGGTAAGATCGATAACCGATCCCAACCCTACCTCTAAAGGTAGGAATACAGGAGAGTTCACAGTAGTATTACCCAATGATGCCAAAACTGTAGCTAGTTTTGTTCCTCTGCTGATGGTTAGTTTACCACTTAATTCCACGGCCTCCGAAATCTCCTACTAGCAAAAGAGGAATTGTGGTATTTCTTAATACTGCTTCTAGGTCTTTGAGAAACTTCTCAAATCTCTTCTCCGAACAGTTAGGAGAGATGTAACAGCTGATAATGGTGCAATCTGTAATTGAGAGAAAAATCAATCCTCTTGTTCGCTTAATCTCTTTGACATCCTATCTTCCGGAGACGTAATATCACACTCGCTATCCGTGTACCAATATGCGATTGAGCAAGTCCAATGTTAGGTCAGATAGAAAAATCCAATCATAACTCTTAGCAACAGCAAATCTCCATATCAGATCGTGTGAGACCGGCCTTCTTCCAGCATTTAATGCATCCAATTGTACTTCATACACTTTTTTTGTTAACTCGGCCTCCGCACCGTTGATCCCAGTTAAACTACCTATTTGGTGACCCTTCTTGTTGCAAGCTAGACACCGTGCCGATTCTAGATAGTCACCTATTTTGTGTTCTTAGCTACCACATCGGAAGCTCATTCTTGTGAGATCAGAACCGAAGCAAGAGAAGGACGTATGTCCTTGTTTCCTGAAGCACCTGAATTATCTCTGCGCCTCTTTTCTAAATTCCAAACGGTATGAATGCCATCCTGTGATAATCTTATCCTTGTTTTCCAATTTGGCAGCAGCACAGGCCGACAAATGACCCGACGTTCTCTTGGTTTCACCTTATTCGGTGAAACCAAGAGTCTCAGTGCTGTCACCTTCACCGGGGTCTCAAGATCTGTCACCTTCTTGAAAGCGTCTATAATTTCAATTTCTTAACGTCTAAACCCATGACCTTAATGTGATAGATCCTCATCTAATACATTAAGACGAACCCTCGTTCGTCTATCGAGGGGAATGTCCTCGATAACAGCATTCTCTAATTTCCTAATTAACCTTTTGAGTAAATTTTCTTTTTTGGGTGAAAATTTCTTTACTGTGATCTGTATTTCATCTGCCCGACCTTTTTTTAACAGACACTATTTCCTCCACTAAGTCTATACCAATTCCTGTCTTTACTTCCTAGAATAAGTCGTCATAACTCAGTCAACATGTGTTGAAGGAGGGCCCTATGGATGTGAACTCTTCCTTCCTCGCCCCAAAAAAATGCAAAGGTACCTTTTTTATTTAACTGTTCTTCCCTGACCAGAATTCTAACATCTTGGCAAAACTATTACCGAACTTATCATTACTACTACAGAAGCGAAGATTGCCCGCAGAGGCCCTCTTTATCTTGATAAGAGTAACATAGCTTGTGATAGCCTCTCCTCATCATGTTCATCCAGGGTTAAGGCAAAAATTTTGCGCCTGTCCTCATCTTCATCCTCAGGATACAGAAGTTCTATATTCCTTGAGTGTTTAATTTCTGTACTGCTGGGGATGTTGATTAGAAGTGATTTTCCTGATCTCGGGGGACCTCTTCGAAATCATGTTATTGTATGTTTTGTTTGTTCACGATCTCTTTGCAATTATATAGACCAATGAATTCTCGGCATTCTGGGGCGGGGCTTCTTTGATAATCTCCACGTTTTAAAATTGTTCTTGATTCCATTTAGTGTCTATAATTTCACCCAACTCATGAAGGGGCCCTTTGTTCAAAGTTTCTTCAATTTTCTTTTGGAGTCTGGTCTTCTCATGGCTTCCCATCTTCCCCGTCTGCATAGATTTCTCATTGGTTAGCTTCAGTTGCACGCTTTCGTAGAACGAAAGCAACATAGCTTCTAATGCTGTCGTCCAGAATCTCTAATTTTTCAGTTCTTGCTCTGTAAAATTAGTACCACCAAACGGTCTACCTCCTCTAGAAGGTGGTCGAGGTCAGAACCTTCAGTAAAATCCCCGTCTCTAATTTCTCCATGGCCTCTCTTGAATTGGCGGCGGTTTTCGGCGGCTATGCCTAAGCCAATGGTTGGATCTAAAAACTACCTTCAGCACCGAAATGGAGGTCAAATTACGAGTATTTTGAGCACTGACTCGATATATTTTTGGGGGTCAAAAACTGGGCTTAGAAAGAATTTGTTTTGGGGTTGTCGGGGGGGGGGATAAAAATTATATTAGACCAGAAATGGGAGCGAAAATATTTTTAGGAGTTCAAAACAAATTTGGAGATTGGGAAAAGAAGGATTGATGTTGCTCCAAGGTGGAGGAAAAGAAAACGGGAAAAAGAGAGTGGAGATAAAATAGATAAAGGGATTCCCCTTATTTGTGTATCGAACATTTAGAATAATTTCTAAAGTATACTCACCACTAAATAAGAATATTTTCTAAGTCCTTGTTTACCAGAATATAGATTTTTTTTTTTTTTTTTTTTTTTTTTTCACCTCCGGAATCACCGTAGATTATATCTTCAGAGAATGAGATGAACGAATTGTAGCGTATATGAAAAATGCCATGCCTGACCGGAATTCGAACCCGGGACCTCCGGATGAAAAGCCGAGACGCTACCACTCGGCTACGGAGGCCGGCTTGAGAATATAGATGGCGTCACCATCCAGTTGTTACTATTCTATTCACTTAGAAAGTAGTTTAATACTATGGGTAACCCATATATAAAAAACACTAAAAAAAATGGTTATATGTCCGTTGTCCTAATTCACTACAGACGAAACAACTATTCCATAAACATGTACCACATAAACAAGTTCAAAAAACACTATTAAATTGCATAAAAGCACATTTAAGCCCAAAAATTGAGCTTAACTAAAAAAGTAGTCTGTAATCCAGATCGTCCGAAAGTTCATAAACTTATTATTTATTTACTAATCTTCAGAACTAGTCCTACGAAATCAGTTACATAATAAAAAACCCAACAAATAATAGCTCAAAAGAGGAGCGATACACAGCACGTCTACTCAGTTTGAGTGGTCCCATTCGACTACTTGGTACCGGAACTGTGAGTGTGGTACTCGTGTAAGTGTGCGGATCTTATTTTCTGTAGCACACAGATGTTCACGAGGTATGGTAACTTTAGTGGTAACACTGTTTAGGCAGGCGCGAGTTCCCTACTTGCATGTACTGTGCAAAACACGATTCCATACAACATACGCTGTTCAAGTGTCCTGAATGGGTAGAATAGCGAGCTCGTGCCGGGATCGCTAACCTGACAACAGCGACCTTCCTGTCACACATAGCGACAGCTCGTTGGAGTGCGTTCAGCAGTTACTAGCCGTCTGTTCTCCGGGTTAAAAATTCTTCGGAACCGACATACCAGTACTTAGACAAAGAGTACTTTGTCTGAGTACTTCTCATTTGAGGCTAAGGCATTTCATGACCATGGTCCCAGTGAGGAACTTCCTGCTGGGGGTTCCCCACTTGTGGAAAGGTAGAATTAAGACTGAGATCCGGCTTCCGGGGAAGCGATTAGGTTTAGCATAGGTGAAGAAGTTCCAATCGTCGGACTGACCGTCATGCCAGATGTAAAGCCGGTAGATGGGGAGGCCAGTAGAACACTCCCCTGAAATGTTTTATACTTAATTGTGGGTCACCCAGGGAAGGAGGAATAAAAAAAAATGTTTGAATATTAATACACATTACTTAAAAACTAATCTGTCTTTTATTTTGTTTATGTCCTTAATTACAAAGCACAAATTTATTTGAAATTAAAAAAATTATGGAATCAAAATTTATTATAATTTTATCTTAAGCGATTTCAAGAGAAACATTTCTCCGGTGTAATTAATGACATTTCATAAAAAGTTTTGAAAAAGAATAGTGAATTTGAATAAGATTTAAGCAAGAAAACTTTTTGTTTAATTAATACATCAATAAATAAATTTTAGAAAAATTAAAAAAAATTTTTATTCTATCTCACCAGCATAAAGATGGATACTCTTTTTTGACAATACTGAGTATACTGTTGACAATCATTCATGACTGTAAGTAATTTTTTTAAATTTTTTGTCTTGCAATATTTTAACCTTCTGATGTTGGTTTAAAAAAGAAAAAACCAAAAGATCTTGAGAAGGAAAAAAATTACATATCTGTGTTGTTAATGTGAAATTAAAAAAAAAACTTTTTTTTTTTTAAATTTTATTTATTATTTATATATTAGCGGAACCATGTTTAAGAAATTTAATAGATCAATTTTCAATTTCTTTTTAATTTAAATAAAAAAAACAATAATAAAAATAAGTTTTCTGATGTAATTAATGACAATGAACAATTAGAAAAAGAATAGTGAATATGAACAAAATTAATGCACCCTAATCTTGTAAAATTTTTGTGGAAAATTTATTGTTATTAATTGTTTGATACTAAAAGTTTAGTAAACACTTTAACCACGAGTATTGTAAGTCGAACTGTAACATTAAATTAAATGATAATATCTGATATTTAATATGAATCTATGTTTCATCACTTAATTTTATCACATTTTCAGTAATAAAACATTACACAGTACTTGATAAATATGTTGCATATTTCTTTAGATAAATTATGTATTTTCGCTAATATGGCATCTTAATTAAGATGTAAGAGCACAATTTGAATGTATGATCTCTTATAAGAGTAAGTATTCAAAGGATTCAGATACTATTTGAAACAATTGATTTTTTTTGTTTACTGCTACAGTATGATTTGAGTTTAAAGGGTACCCAAGATCATTCATGGCATCTGTCTTTTTGCAGATTATTATATTTTACAACTTTTCTATTCCACAAAAGTACACGTTAATTGATAGCATAAAATAACCGAGGATAAATTGGTTTGAAATTTACTCATATAATATTGTAAAAAACAATTCTCAAAATTTGAAAGGTAATTAATTCTATGGTTGACTAAAATAAAATTAAAGTTAACTAAACAATGAAGATAATCAGTTTATGCAAAAATCATATGGCGAACAGTTTTAATGAGGTATGCTGAAAAAATTAATAAAATATTACTTTATTAAAAAAAAAAACCCAGAAAACTGGAAAAAATCTGCGAACAGAAATAAGATCAGTTTGTTGAAATATGGAACTTGGTAAGTAATTAAATATTAATTACATTTTATTATATACGTATAATAAATTATTATACTTTGAACTGTAGTTTTGATCTTCTGTTTTATTGTAATGGTGAAATTCTTAGTTTCTAGAAAACATCCAAATCGTATTATTAAGAAAAAATGTAATTAATAAAACCACGATTTTTATATCAGAGAAATTAAACGAGAAAAAGATCTTTATTAAAGCAGATAAAAAAAAATTGGAGTTTAGGGTGAGGAGAGAAGCATGAACAGTTTCATCCTCGTTAGTAGAAGATCAACGTTAAAATAAAACGGCGGGGGGGGGGGTTGGGGGATCCAAAGAAAAACCTCCTAAAACTTACTTTTTTACAAATAATAGGAATAGTATCTACTTTGTACTTATTTCTTAAGTACCCATTTCAGGACCTACGAAGAACAGAATCTATTTATAAATTTTTATTACACGAGGAATGCAATGTCTCGCTTTTATTTGTTGTTTCTCGTTAACTCATTCAAAACTTTCCTCATACCACCGGTGAAAACAATTTTATTGAATACCGTTCCATTGATGTACGCTAATTCTAATTAAAATAAGACGTGTTACTGTAGCAAGGCACATGGTTTGTAAAAATAATGATTACAATAAGAACACAACAGTTTCATACGTGTTGAGTGATTAAAGGAGAGTGTGTATAATATCCGTCTATAATGAATTGAATCGGACAGTTAAACTTTAATCGTGTATCAAAATATAGGTAAAATCCGTATTAAATAGTACTATTAGCGATGATACAGAAATCAAAATATTCTATTTATATTTATAGGAGTTAGGGAGAGAAACGCTAAAGCTGCAAGTGACGCAGATTGGCCTGGTAGGGTATACTGCGGTTGCTCTCCCCATGTTGACGTTGACAACAAACTACAGTATACTGTTCTGTTGAATTAATCATCTATGGAATTACATACCCTACCTGGTAAATTGCTCTATTCATTGCAACTAAACCTTTGCCTTTCTGGTAACTTCAATGAAAATTAAACTCGACTACAATAACGTAGCATTTCCTGTCTTACTTGAATGTAACATGCAGAATCTAGTAAAATGTTTGTATATAAAACAAAACATAAAAAAAATAATTTACAAAAATAAATGTAACGTTTATTTAAATATTTCTAACAAAAATATATACATATTTAATTAAGAGAGCTTTTGACAATAAGAAAAATTTGCGTAGGGGTAGTAGTTGTAGTCATTCAGTCCAACTGGGATTATTTTTTTTCCTTCTCATCAGTCTCTATGATTAGATGTCATCAGAGTGACAAGCTGTATAATTTAAAATACCTAATATTTGTAAAGTAAATAAATAACCTATTATCTCGATGGTAAAATGCTCATTCGTATTTAAAACTGTGCTTCAATAAAGGATTAAGTCCAGGCTTTTGTGATTTTCAAGAAATTATTGAAAAAATCATTATTACAATGTTTCTTTCATTTATTGGTAAATTGTTTATCAGTAATATCACATTTAAAATTCCCTCTGTACTTGTTGGTTTTACTTCCCTGTACAGAGAACAAGAAAAAATAGTAATTGCGAAATATTTCGATTTTCAGATTTCAACGGAAATATCCATTTTGACCATCCCTGAATCCATTTTGACTTGCACTTCATACAACGAAGTAACAATGTGTATATGTGATTTAATAGGCGTACAAGAAAGTCATATGATCTCCACATCAGATTTTAAAAATTTTTTATTTATTTTATTTATCTACAGAAGATAAAGTTAAAAACTAAAGAATTTATAATAGATTGTACCTCACGCCTTTAACTCGGGCGAACGCCGGACGAGAAAGTCAGCTGGAGCAGTACAGTGTACAATGGCACGTTCAGGCGGGCACTTCCACCACGCGGCATCTGATCCCGCATCTATCCATCACCATGGGAACACTACCCCACCACTGTGGGCTCCAATAAATGAAGGCTTCCTAGCGTGAAACATCATTCTAATACCAGCCACCACCTAGAGAAGACCTCGAAAAAGAAGAAGATGGAAGAAGACCGAAGGAGTGCCCTAGCTGACTCATAGCTGGACCACGCCGCCGGAGCAGCAGGCCTGGCCGGCCCGCCGACGGAGTCGCTGGATGCGAACGCTACATTCCCGCTCCAGCTCGCCGGGCTTCCATCGCCCTGGCCGGCGGACGCAGCTTCGAGAGCCGGCCCAGCGTGGGATCGCTCGGGGAGAACCACCTCGGCCGCACCAGCGATCGATGACTGACCCCGACCTGACACTGCGGGGCTCTGGGGGTCTCCATCACCACGCTGTAATGGGAACCCATCCGCCGCTGAGGGAAAGCCCGATCAGACTTCGACGGCCGATTCGCAACTCCCCGACTGTCACCGAGTCGACTTCGCCGGAGACCATCTCCCGGCTCCAACTGCCCTTCTCAGGGATATTATGAAGAGATCAGCAACAACAACTTCCCTTCTCAGGGCTATCATGAGGAGATTAGCAACAACAGCTGCCCTTCTCAGAGCTATTATGAGGAGATTATAAACAACGAGCCATCGAAGCCTTTTGGACACAAAAAACGGCCCTTTTCAGGGCCACTAAAATATGTTGAGGTTCCACTGTCGTCAAAGCCATTCGGCGACAAGATGTATGTATATCCATTAAGTTTATGTACAATACCTTACATATTGTACATATATACAAATATGTACATATTTTATAATATGATATAAAAACAATTGAAAGGATATAATTTTTATGTATCGTCTGGTCGGTCCTGTGTATGTATGTTATATTATTAAATATAATAGTAATATAAAATATTTACCTGACCATCAGTATTTCAATTTTATTAATATCACATACATATACAGTAATTTTTAATGTGTCAATATTGCATGAACTTATATGGGATAAATATCATAACTATTTTATAATTTATTAATTATAACTATTTTATATAATCTATAATTAATAACTATTTTAAATAGGAACTGGAGTACTCGTTTAGTAAAGATGAATACTATTTCTGATCTAAATTCAAATCCATTACATTGGAGCCAATTTATTAAGTTTCTTGTTCTTTATTCAATGGTACTTGAGTTATCTTGCCTTTTAATTTTCTAAAGTTGATAAAGAAAGAAAATTAACAAGTATTATACACATTTTTCTAAAATGTATTGATAATAGCAGTATTATAAATACTATGAGAAGTTTTTAAACTGATGTATACTTTCATAAATAGACATTGTTATTTGAGAAGAGTCCATGTTTCTGAATAAATATTCTTCATTTAATGTTAAAAGAGTTAAAAGTGTATATGTGTTAGAGCAGCTGTTAGATTGCTGGAAGGGATGTGATGGCTGCTTGTATTACCAGGCCAGAGCAAACTATTTGCTCTAGGTTTTTGCAGTCGGAACAACGTTGAGGAAAACTGCCTCGGGCATTTTCCTTTCCGAATGTCAAACTTTGAGTGCTACAGCTCTCCTCGACTGAAAATGCCGCCGGCCGTCAGATCTCTTCTAATTGCTGCTTCGTTGCTAAATATATTCTCCCCATTCGTCCCACCCTTCCACAATTTTGAACTAAATTTGCTTTCGAGTTTGTCGCTGTTGTTGAATCTTTGCAATCCATACCGGGCAATTTAAAACGAACATTTTTATTTCCTGCAGACATATTATTTCTTTTCATAAAATGTTTTTGCCAACTATAATACACGCTTTAAGATATATTTCTATACTAAAATTAACTGTTAATTTGAAGTTTAATCTTTAAGGACGTTAATTCTGTGGATCTGAAAATTTCCAAGAGAGTAATACAATAAGTCTTAAGTAAAAAAAAAAAAATAATATAAAAATAAAAAAAGATAAAAATTAAAAAACCTTAATACATATATTTTTTTAAATTTTATTGCATTTAGCTGTTTACCAATTGTTATGAATTCCAAGCAATCGATTATAATTAACAATTAATTATAATCGAATCTGTTTGTGATTTAACAGTAAAGATTATTACGATGCTGCACCTAAAGTAAAATTGGATTAATAATGACTGTCGAGGATTCTGTTTATTATAATGATAAAGATAATCTTTAGAATAATTACAAGATATTCTTACATATATATATAGTATAAAATATTCATAATTACAATATTTTATTTCTTTCTGTTTCATTCAATTGTTTCGAAATTAGCTAAAAGTGATTTTTCAGAACCCAGTGAATTCTATGCCTTAACATAAGAGGATGCTAAACATCTTACAATGCCGGCCTCCGTGGCGCGAGTGTTAGTGTCTCGGCCTTTCATTCGGTGGTCCCGGGTTTGAATCCCGGTCAGGCATATCATTTTCACACACCCTACAAATCATTCATATCATCCTCTGATGTAATACCTAATGGTGGTTCCAGAGGTAAAAAAAAGAAAAAACTGTTACAATACGACGTTATTAAAGATAAAAATACGCGTAAACTTTATTCGCAGTGTTTGTGTGAATGTATAAACATTAGACTTATATCTAATATAAGTATATTATTATATATTTTTTAATTTAAACTTCGGTTATTTTTTGTGTTAAAGAATTTAACTTATTTACCATTAATTGTTTTTTAAGCAGATGATCGAAACTGATTTTTAACTTGTCAATTATTTAATTATATTAACTTGAACTTTATGTATAATCACAAATTCTGGCACAACATATTCTAGTCCTAAAAATTGTTCCTTGGTAAAACTTTCCTTGGAGTTTTCTGACTTCATAGAATGTATTATATCCTACCTTAGGATACCTTACAAATAATTAAAAATTACTTCTTTTTCTTTAAAATAATGCATTTTATCTTACTGTAGTTCTAGCTCTTCAAATTCTATTATTAGGTTTATAATTTTTTGTATATGTTGCTCTCAGAGTTATGCTATTCACAACTTACAGGATAGAAGATGTTAGATAAAGGGTAAATTGCCAAAATTAATTTTTTTATCAAATCAGGTAAACATTGAAGTTTTTTAATAACTTACTTTATCTCCGGAACAACAATGTCCAAGGGTTTTATTATTTCATTTTTTGGTGTTGTAATGTTTACATATTCTAATCTTCTTTCTTCTTTGAAATCGTTCAATTCAGATTCATTTTCAGGATGATAGTTAGAGCTGATTTGGGAACTGAAATATTTATCGAAGGTTAATCTTACTTTCGAGCTGAGCGTACGAGTTGCTTTTCAAGTTCTCGAGTACGTTTTGGCGTAGATTCTAGTTGTCTACAATCATAAACACTAATAACCCTCAAGTTCTTTCTGTCAGTAACCTCGCCGACCTAAACGTTATGAAAATATTAATACCAATTGAAGGTCGAATCTATGCCAATTACGTGTATATCTCACCCTAATGGGAATTCTTAGTTCAGAATATAAAAACCTACAGAGTTTACTAGCATGAGGATGAATTTTCGCTGGTAGCCAATAAATTATACAATGAGATTAAATTAAGTAAAAGTATAATTAATCTGAAGAGGTCTATATCAATATCAAATTCAATATTTCCCAAAGCATAAAAACTTTGAAAATATGTAAATAGTCGTCATTGCCTTTCATTTTATTATTGAACTATTTTTTTTACCCATATTACTATTATTTTTACCCATCATATTCTGTAAAGTTAAACCTTTACAGAATATGTTACAGAATAGATGTTAAATTTAGTAAATATGTAATAATGTCTGAAGAAATCAATATTCACATATACAATCATAGATGTAGACAGTATCTATCGATGTAGACAACGATATTAAATTTAGTAAAGGATTTACATTATTTATTTACTAGATTATTTATTTATACCTTTATTTTATTTATGATTTATATAGCAGTGATATTAGTGAGGTTTGTAGTGTGGTCCTAAGAAAGCTACAGTTAAAAATTTGTAATGATAGAAAAAATACGTTTGATAGTGATTTTCGCATTTAACAGCAACAAATTAAAAATACTTCTCTTTATGTAGTATTGATATATATATATATATATATATATAGTTACGTTAATTTAAATTTAGATCAAAGCATATAAGTAACACTGGCATATTCAATTATAACTAACTGCACTTCTCTCTGGTCTCAGGAAGGGTTTACGCCTTAAATAATGCATATACGTATGTTTTTAGAAACTGTTTTTTTAAATGATGGCATTTTACTTCTATAAACCAGATTACGTTCTACTCTCTGGTCTGATAGGTGCAATTTATTTGGTGTTATTTTACTGTCATATGTTGATGGTTTGATAAATAATATTGAGAAATTACAGACGTTAAAATTCTTTCAAATGCAGTTTATTTATTCTTCAATATTTTATATGTAAAAAATAGATATTACTTCACAAAATGAGTATATTATAGTTCATAAATAACACTTTGATTCTACTGCGAAATTTAGATTTACTAGTGAAATTTAAAATTAACAAGCGATTATGGCAGTGAGATAATATTTACAAAATCAACAATAAACTTATTAACAATATACAAGAATTATTTACTTTTACTATTTGTAAAAAGAAACTACTTACACTGGTATCAGTGAATATTGTAATCTTGTCTCTTATTCACAGCGAATTCATAGAACAGCTCTCCTCCTACTTTACTGCAGAAAAAAACATTTCCAAACCGGAATGCGCACTTTTAAAATTTTATCGCACATTGTTCTTATCTTTTCTCGCTGGTCCTTGGGAGCATTTATACCACCGAGGAGTTATCCTCACATTACAGAAGCCGATCTATTATTTTTTTATTCAAACGTAATGATTTCAAAACACACGGAACCTTTTAGAGGTTTAACGGAATAGTTTTAAATTATTCCTTTTTTTTTAAAGAAAAATCTGTTTGTCGATTTGTGTATTTATATACATTCAGTATTTCTATGTAGTTCTCGCAAATTCCCCTTACCAAAACGTTCCCTGTATGTCACACTATTGAATTCTATATAGGATACATCATTTTTTTGGGGTAATTATTAGATAATTAAAGGAAATATTTTTATAATTATTATCATCGTCATTATTTGTTGTTAAAAGTATAACATATTTTATTTATTTTGTTCAGTCTATTAAACTATTTTTATTCTACACTGTTTTTACTGTATTTTAATTTTATTGTACTGCGTTTTATTTTTGTGTATTCTATTATATACTTAAAAATACTATCCTTAAAATTCTTGTTTTGCGTCATTTTGCATTAATCAAAAAGTCTTTTTTTCTTTCTTTTTCTGTTTAGGCTCCGGAACTACCGTAAGGTATTACTTCAGAGGACAATGAGGATGATATGTATGAATGTAAGTGAACCGTAGTCCAGTTCAAAAAAGAACAGATTTAGTTATAAAGTTAAATAATTGTTATTATCATCGTAAACTTGATATAAAAAAAAATAAATTACGAGTAATAAAGAAGCCAATTTTAGGAAGTATATGTCTACTGGATGAAATATTTCTGCATTTTGAATTTATATGTTGTACTGTAGCAACAAGGCCCAAATAAACCCAAAACGTAGTCCTTGATGGCTGTTACTGCAATGATAATTAATATGTGAATAAAATGAAAAGAAACCCTTCTCTACTGGTTTATTAGGAATATTTTTATCTCTTTTGTTCCAATATTCCGAGATCACTTTGAATTGATTTTGTTTACAGACTAACATACATTTTCTTGAATGTCGGCAAAATCGGATTAAACTGTTTATTGTTGTGGTTCTGCCAGGAAGGTAGAATCACAGTAGAGTTACGTATAATAAGTTTAACTAGAATTGTAAAAAAATAATAATTTTTGGGACTTATTCAACCACTATAACTGGAAAATTTCTTAAATTAATTTTTGAATAGATTATCTAATACGTTACAAAGAAGATTCAGTCCTGTGATTAATTAAAAATATCTATAATTCGTAAATTTCCATAGCTAGTTCTTGCCCAGTCTACAAAAATGACATGATTTACTGCTATACATTACAGAAAGAAATAGTGAATATTCTATTATAATGGTGTAGTACTTAACAAAATATTCAATAGCATGGTTGTATGGGCGCACGTTTAGGTAAAATATATATGTATATTGTACTCAAGAAAAAAATCGAAAACTTTTCTCGTAAAATATCTGCATGAATTCATCTTTTAAATTGCTTTCCATATCAACAAGGGCTCAGTATCAATCCACTGTGATGGTCCTCATCATCTCATCTTCTCCAGTACTCATATTCGTTCATACATCCAGAATTAACTATTTCTACAGTCAGAACATCTATCCATTCTAAATCCTATTAGGATTCTATCATATTTTATTTTTTAAAACATGCAATTTCAATAATAAGCTGATATTACTATTAGACATTTCAAGTTGATATTTGCCATTGTACTAGATTATAAATTACATCACCTTTATTTTTTTTCACGTATTTTGTTAGTTGCAGACTAGTAATTTCTATATTAAAAAAAAAAAAACTTTAAAAATACTCTTTTACAAATGATTTATACAATTAAGTAAAAATTAAAAAAAAAAAAAAACAAAAATTTATTCTGTAATATTTCTGCAACATATATAGTAATTTATCACGTTCATTTAATTCATCTCCCAACAAAAATTTCTCCAACAAACTGAAGGAGAGATGCTGACTAATTCTTTTTCCTTTTCAGAATCATAATGATCTTATTATTTTTTCTCCTCTATTGTTCTTCGTATTTCCTCGTTTCCTACTCTCTCTGTCTGTTTGATTTAGATGCTAATCTCCTACAACATCCAAATTTCCAATGTTGTATCCTTTTTCTGTCATTTTTTTCTAGAATTCTTATCTTTCAACCATAGAACTTTTATTTATTTAAAATATAACTTTTGAACAAATTTTTCTCAGTTCTTAATTCATTCAGCTACTAATTCCACCTCCTTCATTTTTTCCCACGTTATTTTTTTAATCTTTCTTTCTTTGTTTAGTTTCCGGAACTACTGAAAGGTATTACTTCAGAGGATGAATGGGGATGATATGAATGAATATAAATGAAGTTTATTCTTATACAGTCCTGAGATGTGAGGTTAATTGAAACCCAACCATCAAAGAACAGCATTATCCACGATCTAGTACCAAATTCGTATAAAAGTAATAATTTGAACCTTAGAACTCTCACTTTCAAAATCAGCTGATTTGAGATGACGAGTTCACCACTAGACCAACCCGGTGGGTTATTACTTTTTTTATTTACGTTGCATCAACACTTCATTAATATCTACGATATTTAAATATTGAGGATTTTATTATTTTTATATTACTTTAATTGCATATAGCTTTTCTTTTTCAATTGCTGGAACGTCTTTTTTAAATCATGTTAAGTCATAACTATTCAGTCTATATAGCATTTGTTATTCCCACATCTTTTATAAAATTAGTTTTTTTTTAAATTTTTTATGTAGTTTGAATACATTAATATTAAATTTAAAATTGGAGTTAATAATTTAGCATGACATAGTTTCAGATTTAGAAATTACTAAAAACGTATTGTTCTCTAAAAAAATGGTAGAACGGATTTGAAAAAGCCGTAATTATTGCATGAAACATTAAACAGAATATAAAACTTACTAGAAAACTAAAATTATATTTAAAAATAGGTAGAAAGTAGATTATAATTATTTTATTGTAAATTATGAATGAACTTAGCAATTACATAACGGAATAGAAATGGAAGAAAAAAATGATATTGAGATGTCAAATTAATTGTAATACTGAAAAAAAAAAACAATTAGTTACTTGAAATATTTCATGATATAAAAGGCAAATATCGAAGGAAATTTTTATGTAAAAAATTTATGCAAAAAATGTACATAAACGTAAAAGGTTAAAAATTAAAAACGACGAAATAAGTAAAAAGATAACAAAGGAGACTTAACAAAGTAAGCTGAACTTTTATCAAGAAAAGAATTTACTTGTTTCAAATATCGATTTAGGAATCAGAAAGATTTTTTAAAAAATTGCGAATTAAAGTGTTTTATAGCAAGGATACATGTACAAATAGATGATAAGGGAATAGAGATTTAACATATGATTTGTGAGTAAATACTTAAAATCTGGTTAATTGATAGTCTAGGAAAAGAACATTTTTGAACAAAGTTGTCGACAAGGTATATTTATGGCAAAAAAAAAGTAAAATAAATTAAGATAAACCTGTTGGACGGTGTGATAAGGAACCTACGATCAGCAAACTTTGTTTTAGAAAAAAGTGTAAACTCTGAAAAGCACTGAAGGAATAGAATTGCAAAGATTGAAAGAATTGTAAAGATTAGAATAAAGAAAAACAAGAATAAATTATAATAAATAAAAATAAAAGAAAATATAATAACCAAGCCATGGAAGAAGAATAGAATGGCATGTAGAGCAAAAACCAGTGAAATTGCAAAAAAAATAATAAATAGTTTTGTAGACTTTAATTAAATACCTATTAACTTACAATAAAATCATATTCTTTCTACTATTATGCAATATTGCAGCAGAAGTAAATTTTGTACACTTTTAACGATATCTAAACCATCAAACAAAAGAGGAAGATATGTAAAATTAACATAGTTACGTTCATTAGTTTTATTATTAAGCCAATATAAATTATTTTTTTAGCGTCACAAAAATAAAAAAATGAAAAGTTGTATTAATTAGTAAAATCTGATCAAGATTAAAAGTATATTAATACTTTTATGTCTTCTGAACTTAATATCTTGGTACTTACAAATTATCATTCATTTCACTATTTAAATACCTCTAACATTTTTTTTTTCTTTTAGAACAGAATACATAAGTAGGAAACAGACCTGATATATTTAATTTATACAAAGTTAAGGAAAAGTTTTAACAATAATGTATATTTTGTTTTTAAAAGAAAATTTAGAGTTTTTTATTCTTCGAAATATACAGATTTTTGTACTTTACATAAAATAATTAAAAAGTAATTGTTACTTAAAGTTTAGTGGGCAATTTTCAATATTATAGAAGTAAACGAAAAGTTAAGGAAGAAAGTTAATAGATTCTGAAGTTGATGAAGATGTACATAATACATGAAAGATGGGAATGTTTAAGAAACCCGAACTGATAATAACAAGAAACCGAGGATTTATGAAGTTTGCCAGAGGGTATCTGTCTTGTCTTGACAGTCTGGCAGGCAAATGTTAACAGCTGTTGCTGCTGTTCTCTACACATCCTATGCAGACAAGATATTGACACGTATCCATGTAAGGTATGTATGTAAGTACGCTCACCAAGACACTCACACAGCTTGTGCACGCACGTACACCTTATATACCACCCGGAAGGTTGCCGGATTTACTTCCTATCTAATACATGTAATACAGACACTTTAGTTCAAACCTATGTTAACTTAAACTAATCTTCCTTTATTGCACATAAGATAAATTTATATTCAAGAGATGTATAAAAATTATGTCTATCTGCAATTGTTATTACATTATTAATTTAATATAATATTCCAAACAATATTACATTCATTTGTAATAAATTGTATTAGTAAAAACAGTAATATGCATTAATACACATTAATACAAATATATATAAAATAATATATGTATACATATTAGTAGTAAAAAATTATTATAAAACTTTTAATTTTCCTCTATCTTTTATACGTAAAATATACGGATAAAAGATAGATTTTTATCTATCTTAGAAAATATTAGATTTTTCTGTTTGTTAGAGTTATTTCAGTAATCCCGTATTTTTATTATTAGAAATCTTTTATAGATTACTTTCCTGAAATATAGCAATAATTTTAAATACATTCATCAGATGATGCGTAAATTAAAATGTAAAATACATACGCTATGAGAGTTTTGTATTAAAATTCCCACTTTCTAGTAAAATGCTGTAGCTGTAATTTATGATTTTCTTAATTGAACTTACTTGTTTAGATTATTGCAATATTGATCTTTGTGCGCAAAATGATTTAATTACATTTATGTTATTTAGAATTTAATAACATTATAAATATTCAAGTGTATTAAATAGCAGTTGATAATGTATTAAAAGTTAAAGCTATCCCTATAACGAAAGTTAAAGTAAAGCTAAAGTTAATGTATCCCTATATCTTCATGTTGAATAATAGTATAAAAACTCTATTACATAGAAAATTAGTATAAAGTATTTAAATGCTTGTATTAAAGATAAATATAATTTTATATACTTTTTTAATTCAATACTTCTTGTATTCGGCCAAGAATTTATTTACAACTTAATGTTATATTGATTGTTGATCTTATTGATTTATAAAAGGTAAAACAAATATAGTATTTTATTTATTTGCTGAAGCTATTAACTTTTGCGAAGGTATTGACAAACGATTAGGAAGGGTTGAGTGACATCGTGATCCTGCTCAGTATATTATGATGTTAGGGAGTATCTGTGTCAGCGGTATAGTGCTATTTCACGGTCCACGGACACTAGACAATCGAGAAACAAAAGAATTTATTGTTATTGTTGGAGAGGAAAAATCCGTCGGTCGGGCTGGGTGGGTAAAACAGATGTCAGCATTTGTTCCGGGTCGGGTAGCTCGCCATGCCGGGAAATTAATAACGAGCCAGCGACCTGCCGCCGCGCCGCATTACTGATTTGCTTTATGAACACTTTATAACTCTGTAGCCAATAACTGGGCTCGCTAATTGCTCACTTTATCGACGTCATAAAGTCGGCTCGCCGTCAAAATCATACTGAAAGATCTCTTCTTTACTATCTGTTTATTTTATAATGTTTCCTGGCCGATATAAACTTTATTGTATATTTCAATTACTCTTCTTTGCCTTAAAATGCAATTTAGTTTACATGCCTTTACACATTATATTCGACACTGTGGAATGTTTAATGGTTACAGACATTGTAAACCATGAGTAATTTTTATTTCCTTATTTTTTCTATATAAGTTTTCTCTCGTTTATTTATTCTGTAAGTGGTTATTTAATTGTTTGCTGTTTTATTAATATATGATCACAAAATTTTCTACATGTATATTGGTTACTATTTCTTGCTATTACTTCTATATATATATATATATATATATTGCTACTTATAAAATCGTAAGCAACATTAAATTCAGCCTTTTTTTTTTTGCCTTCAGTCATTTGACTGGTTTGATGCAGCTCTCCAAGATTTCCTATCCAGTGCCAGTCGTTTCATTTCGTTATACCT
>JAAAKQ030330045.1:0-10960 GCA_010016005.3 Zanna intricata
CCATGCTATTCAAAGTTTCTCCTAAATCTTTTTTACTTTCTGCTAGAATTACTATATCGTCAGCAAATCGTAGCATCATAAACAATAATAAGATAATTTTAAACATGTAATAGAATTTTGACGTTTTGGTTCCTGTTTCTTTTAAACATATATTAAAAAACAAAGGACAGAGTCTTATTATTTTCTACATTACTTTACAACCTCTCATCAACTTTGCATACATCATAGATATTTTATTCGTACATTAATTGCAGAATAAATATCTTTTCTTTATGTTTTAACTGAATTTACATATTATGTCTTTTACATATTTTCTCCCCGCTACTAAATAACTTACTGGAATCTAAATTAAAAAACTATAAAGCAGACTACTCGTGTAAGTTGCTTTCTTACTTTTTTCTTATTGCTTTCTTAGAGAAATTTTAGGGCAAACTCTAATAATTTATATTTTAAATAAAATATGTAAATACATATTGATGTAAATACATTATATTTTTAAGTATACATTATACATTTAAGTATATATTTTTTTGCTTGTACAAGTTATGTACAGTCGTTCAAATCGGTAAACCGTTCAAGATATACCAATCGCAATCATTTATAAATAGGAATCAAATTTTAATTAGATAAACTTAATTTAATTTCTATTTTTTTAATTTCTTTGCAGTGAATTACGTATTGGATAATTTGTGTAATATTAAAACTGAAAATCGAAATTTATTTTCACCACTACATTTTTTTTCATTACTATTTGTAGAATTGTAATAATTAAATACAAGTACAAAGGAATAAGAAGTACAGATATATTGTAAAATAAAATATGAGATCAACTCGATACTATAATCAGTAGCCTGCTTGCCTCATACACCAAAAATCCCGAGTTAAAGTCCCAGCTATGATCTGGAAAATTTATAATAAATCAAATGAACAACCAACCTATTGTACTTGAAAGAACATTAAAAAAAATTCGTATGCAATACATGAAAAATTTACAGAAACATCTCTATGCGTTCTTTGTATTTTTATGGAATTTCACGAAATATTTTTATGTAACATGTGATTATATTTGTTTTCAACCAGATAAAATTTTGTTTTATAAATAGACAAATTTTGACATGCAATTTTGAAAATGTATAGAGAGTACCGCTTAATGATTATACTGACCAGATATTTAATGTTAAAAATATAACATGAAATTATATCATTTATAAATATTTAACCGCACTTTAATGACAGAACCAGTATTATCTTTACTATTAACTAAGATAAATGATTGCATGAAGAAACAGTCGCATAAGTGATTTATATTTGGAATCAGACTGAATCAATAGATGGTAACAAATGAGGTACGTTTCCGAAACCGGGTCTACTGTTGTATTTATTCACCACAGGTTGACCTTGATTATACCAGCTATGAGTTTATTACTTCTTTAAATATCATATAATTTCACTGTACGATGAGGCACGAATTTAAAAAATGATATCTCGACTTGAAATTCTAATAATTATTTTTAAAATGTGTACGGTATTATTAAATTTCTGCAAACTTTTTTAACTTAACAAAAAAATTTTAAATAAGGTAAAATTATTTCTATTGTAGTTAGTTAATTGTCATTCAAAGTATTTTTTTTTAAGCGGTGTTTTGATGCGTGTTTAATCCTTTCGAATTAAACAAAGATATTTATAATTCTGATTTATTACTATACTCTATTTTATGAACTTCTTAATTCTCAAAATTAAATTTTTAATTTTCTTACTTCCTTTATGAAGTAAAGGAAGTACTGTAATTGCGAAAAATTTCGGTTTTCAGATTTCATCAGAAATATCCGTTTTGATTATACCTGAATCCATTGTGACTAGTTTTGGTATGTAATCAGTAGATACGTACATATGTACGTATCTCGCTCGCATAACTCAAAAATGATTATCCGCAGGATGTTTAAATTTTGCGTTTAGGACTGTTGTAACATCTAGTTGTGTATCTCCCCTTTTGACTGCAATCTATTGAATCAAAAGTGTCCATAAAAGCCCAAAAACAACAGAATTTGGACTTTGTCATAATTATTTTCATTGATTCTAGAGTTATAGCCAAATAAAATTTTAATTTGGGAAATATTTGGATCTTACAAGGGAAGGCACATCGGTTTGAATCACACTTTATCTCCTTATTTCTTTTTTTTAAATTTAAATAAATTGATTTATTGATAATTGCTAACCCGTTTTATTGTAAAAGTTTGTTTTATAGTAAATAATAATCCAATAATAATAAAAAAAACGTATGAAAAAAATGAGAAGTTATTAGTGATATAAAATTTTATGGACTTTTAAAAAAATGTATATGTAATTTAATAGGCATTATTACACGTATATATGTAATGAAACATCTGATTATACATGTCAAACATCTGATTATTTAATATTAATTGAAAATTATACTTTAGAATTGTATTATCTTTGGATTTTCATACAAGGAAATCATGTGTTATCCACGATTTTTTTTTTTTTACAAATAACAATGATTTGAAAGTTACAGAAATTAATTCAGTAAAAATATTTACTATGAGTGTTTTCATAATTTAAAACTTGTTATATTTGAAGATCTTTTTTTAATGTTTTCTAATAAAAATTTAATATCTTAAATAATTTTTATCTTAAGTGGAATGTATGCCATCAATAGTGAAAGTAAAGTTATAGTTTCTTTTTAAATTATTCCAATTTTCTAACGAACTAATCTATATGAAATCAATTAATTCTGTCTATATTTTATAGAAATTACATTAAATAAAAAGTGAGGTAAGTACACGTTATAATTCAAAAGTATACAAAAGCGAATTGACGGAAATAATAAAAAATATGTATACAAAAGTGGCATAATCTGTATGATAGATTTTTTTAGTGAAACAATTTTATGACACATATATAAATTACATCTTTGTATCATTTTGGTCATATAGAGACTATATTTTGTTATAAGTGTATGGAATGTAAAATATATATATATATAGTAACAGTAAAACGCTTTATTTTCTTAAATATAACAATTTTTTAATATCATTAACATTACACAACATTGTAGTGCTGCTACTTAAAAGAATATTTGTAAAATATATAATTAATGAATACCAGGAATATATGCTTCATGCCCATTACATATTTTGTTACCTGGCATGTTTCTACGGTGCAATGCATTAATCTATGTGCTTAATGGTTTAATGCTTTGCTCTATCTCTCACTCTGTGTGCGCACGCGTGTGTATGTTCATTTGTTTTTATCTTTTCATCCAAAAAAATTTGTTAATACCAAATGCAAATATGGATTATTTGCATTTGGTATAATTTTAACCATTGCATCATGATTTTTCTTTACTTAGGTATGTTGGAATGATCTATCTAGAGTAACTAATCAACGGTTTGGTGGTTCATCTATTTCTTTATATTCTTGAATGTTTCCCACACCGATATATTCCTGTTACTTGTTTTTTCAAGATAATATTATTAACTAGTAAATTCATTTAATCAAAATTATTTCTTATTAAGTAGATTCGTTTTCGTTATCCCTGTTCTGCGAATACAAACCTCATATTAAAAAAATCTTATGTGACTTTGTACATTGTTATAAATTTGTAACTAAAAAAATAAATCTATTAACTTTTTTTTAAATGTATAACTGCTATCCAGCATCCTACAAAATATCCTGACCGATATTGTTTAACTTTTTATCCGTAATACCATTACAGGTAATCATAATAATTTTTATTTCTGTTACTTATTTGTTTTCTCAGAACTGTTTCCAAAACAAATTTAATTAAAACCTCAGAGCTGATTTTACAAAACTGTTCGCCTGTATAAAATTTTATTCGGTGTTAAGTACGTTGGTAAATCAAAATTCTTCAGGATGTATTCATTATTAGATATGCTGCAAAAAAATTTATATATTTAATTAACTTTCAAAAGTATAATAAAAATTATTTCTGCAAATAAAATTCAGTAAAACCTTCTAAAACCAGACTAAATAAATAACTCTAATGAAAAATCAGAATAGAAGGATCTGAAATTAATATATTTTCATGCGCCTCAAATTTTACATAATGAGGTAATAAAAAATACTTTTGTAATTTTTCCTTTCTTAATATTGCAAAAATCTATAAATCTGATGTTTTTTGCTTACGGGATATTCTCTCTTTTTCTGTTTAGCCTCCGGAACCACCAAAAGGTATTACTTCGGAGGATGTTGTGTATGAATGTAAATGAAGCAGTCTTGTACAGTCTTATGTTGATCATTCCTAGCCCACTGGGCTGGTCTAGAGATTAACTTGTCATCACAAATTATAGTCGAGAGTTCTAAGGCTCAATTGCTAGTAAAGGCAGTTACTTTTATACGGATTTGAATTAACTAGATTGTGAATACTGGTATTCTTTTGTGGTTGGATTTCAGTTAATCACACATCTCAGGAACGATCGACCTGAAACTGTATAAGACTTTTACATTTACATTCATACATATATATCATCCTCATTCATTCTCTGAAGTTATACCTTATAGTTGTTCCGGAGGCTAAACAGAAAAAAATAAAGAAGTTAACCATTCCTTAGATGTGTGTGGTTAATTGAAATCCAACCACAGAAGAACATCGATTTTCACGATCCAAGTACTCAAATCCGTATTAAAAAAACTGCCTTTACTAGGATTTCAATCTTAATACTCTCAACTTCTAATCAGTTGATTTCGAGTACACCATTAGGACCAACCCGGTGGGATTATAATATGGTAACCGTAAAGTGGTTTTTATTCCACTTCAGTAATATCTTCAATTAGCATTTTTACCTTACATTTTATTGTAACATTTGCTGCAAAAAATTAAAATAGTTTCTTTTCTTTTCTTTTTTCTCACGCAACGAAATTCAACTTATATCGTTAAAAATTAAATATTTTTATGAACAATTAAAAATCAGGATTTAATTTTATTCTGTCAATTACAATGTAAAATACAGTTAATTAATTTCTATTTATAACATTAAATAAACAAAACACATACAAAACATTAAACAAACACATACAAATTTTAGACTAAGAAAGTAACAATGCTGGACGGACGATACATTAATTACTGTGTAAGTAGGGTGTTAACTTATCATTTTCAGAAACTGTTAACAAGATACTTTTGACTTGAAATAATATAGTAACTTCATCAAATTTTGAATAACTTTGATATATACATATATATGAGACATTCGTTTGGGTGTTTCTACATTAAACTATATAATTCTAAAAACATTTCTGTTCCTTTTAAAAGAAATCATAAAAATAGAATTAAAAAAGTACAGGAAAATCATTGAATAGAAATGGATTAAGCATTCTGATGTTAAAATAATTGATTTAAAAAATATATTATTTAATTCATGCTCATTTATTTTACTGAAGAAGGAATTTTCATTATTGCAGATTTCTCACACGGTGTATGATTCCATTAAATTCTGTCGAGTGGTGTAGGTTGATCGAAAGAAAAAATAAATCAAAACCAAGGTTTTAATCAAAAGTTCAGTTTTATGTGTATATTGAAATTTAAGTATTATTCTTAAATAAACGATTGTTGAACGATCTGTTCATTTTAGGGTTATAATTAAACACGGTAATTCTAAAATAAAATCAGTGATTTCACAGCTATTTGTTTTCCAAAATTTACCTTTAAGTTTAAGTTTTTAATATTTTTATTTAACGTTGGGTTACCAAGCGAGTTAAATTTTATCGGGAAAACTATTATTATTGTTACTACTCAATCATTTGCAATAAACTCTTAAAAGGATTAACAAAATAAATGTAGAAATTAACTATGTAATCTTTAGTTATTAATTAACGCAGTTTATTGAAGTTTATCGCGCACGTATCCATGATGAGAATGAATATAAGTTCCGTATAAAAAATTCATTTATATTGACTATTGACTTTATTTTAATAACAGGTTTTTTTTTTGTTTTGTTTTTTAGAATGTGTCTTAAAATAAAACCAGAATAAATTTTAATTAATGATAAGATTTTACCGTTGAAATAACTACATCATTTTTGTTTTGTTTTCTTTAATATGGAATAGTTGTAGCAGGTCTGTTCCCAAATGTTGTTAATAAAATCTATCAGGGAATTAATTTCCATGCTTGATGAACACGGTAGGGAGAAAGCAGGTAGAGGGTGAAGGAGGGACAAGGCAGTGTCCTTCCGGGAGATGTACATAGGATTATCCTACGGGATTAAGCCGGTGTCCATTGTCGTCCCAAGGCCCTCCCGCTGCCCACAGTATTATGGTCTTCACTTCCTCACCTCTAGCGTCGTTCCCTTTAAATATTTCACTTTTATTTGTGTTCATACAAGCTGAGATGGCTTTGTCTAACCCATACGCAGAGCCATTATTCTATCCGCTCCATTCACCTGTTGAAAGTAACTGCTTCTTAATTTTCTTAACTTCCTTCCGTTACTGTGTTACACTATTGTATGCGATAGACAATTTTTAGTACCATTCAGAAACATATCCATTCATTTTCTTTATTTTCTTACGAGCGACAAATGTGTATTTTCTTGTATGTAGTATATATTTTTTTTTTATGTAGTATGTTTACTTTTATAGTTCGTAGAGTTTCAAATTTTATATTCCGTGGAGATTTTATAAGTTATCACATGTTTTAGATATTGGCTTTGAAAATTCCACTATTTACTAAAAAACATTTTTGTTAATTACCGCTTTATATTTTCTTAAACCGCTAAAATAGAGAAATGTTGCAAAATAAATTAATATGATTTGTTGGCTACAAGCTCTGAAACTTTTACTATTTTTCAAGCGATCAGATTTATTGTCGACTTAGTCACTTTCACTACAAAAACGGTTCTTTTTAAATATATGTTTACGTAAAGTATCAAATTATTTTACTTCTAATAATCATAAACGGTTGACATTAATGCCGCAAAATAAATTATTTACTAATTATATTATTATAAATTATGCACTTAAGTCAATTTTATTCATATTTAGGTAAAACGAAGGCAAAGTAATATTTTTACTCCCGTTCTCCCACTCGCTTTATATCATTTTCTCACATTCTAACACGTCATCTTATGCAGTCACTTAACATATACATGAATTACGTTTTGTTTTGGCGTTCTTTTGTTTCCTATATTTCTCAAAAGATGTTTTTAAAAAACAACATTAATTAAGACTGTGTAATATTCGAATACATAAAATACTTTTGTACTACTATTTTAGGATCAGCTTACAATTAATTATTAAGTAATTTTAAGTTTTTTTATCTAAGAAAATGATTAAAAATGAATTAAACTAGACACTGATTTTGTTACTTCTTTTAATAAGGGTTTTCAGAAAAGATATATATGTTTTCTGAAAACCCTTATTTATATATTTCTTTTTGTGTTTATAAATATTTATAATATATAATAAAACGTTTTATAAAATACTATATATACAGAGTGTTTCAAGTCCTCTCAAGACTTGCATACCTATTCTACTTCTAAAAATAATGGAAAAAATAAGTAAAAAAAAATATGTCTCAAAATACTTCGTTTGCGGGTTACGGCTAGTGAAAGATTTAACTCGGATTTCAGCTATCCGATTGAAATGAGGTCGTTCTGAAAATTTTGGACGTTAATTAAAGGATAGAATTAGTGTTTGTTTATCGTCATTGACCTGAAAGATAGAATAAAATAGGCACCACAACCCCATCTGCAGTAGATTTTGAAAAATCTGGGGGTATAAACCAATAAATTGGGATAAAAATCTCTGTTTTTTTTGTGTTTGACGTACAATAAATTTATTAAATAGGTAATAAAGACATACAATTTTTAAAACGAAACTTGTAGAGAATTTAATTCTGAACAAAAGAGTGTAAGCTAAATTTAATAAAATGAAGAAAATTATAAAAATTATAATTTTGTTTAGAAATAGTACAATAGACCAAAATTATACGCACTAGTTTATAACAAATGTTCAAAATGAGCCCGCCATTTTCAACACATTTTTTGGCACTCATCTGTGTTGCTTTTTTGTGCTCTATTTAATTCTTCAGGATATATCATTATGTCACTCAGCCGGATCCATTAAGTGGACATATTTCAATATTACCTCATCTCACCAGGGTAGCTGAAATCTGAGCAAAATCTTTCACTAGCCGTAACTCGCAAACAAAGCATTTTATGACATATGTTTATGTGAAACAATATTATCACGAGTAGAACAGGTGATATAAGACCTGAGAGATCTTCGTGATACACTCTGCATAAAAATATATATATTACAATTTTTTTTTTCATGAACAAATAATTTATAAGTTACTACCATCCGAAAAATAAACACGAAGGAGAAACAGACCGGTTAAATCTCTAATCTTACTAAAAACTAAACATTAATTATTATTTATTAAGATTAAACAGATGTTTTTTTGGTAAAATTTTATTTAATAATCAGGTAATCTCGATAAAAATTAAGATTACTGAGAAAACAGTGTCAAAATACAAAATATTATTTTTATTTTTGTCTCATATGTTTGAGAGTGTATTTTTTTCTGTTTTTCGATTTCATAGACACTATTTAAAATGAATCATTTTAATTTTTGAGATAAGAAAACTGTATAAATTTTAATTTGAGAACGAAAGTTTAATTTCTTGTGGAGTTTTGTACTAATCTATATTTCCTTTAACACAGTTATAAGAATAATTGATTTTTTTTTGTATATAGAAAATACTGGAATATCTCAAACATTTTTTTTAACTGGAGTTAAAAAGGACGATGAAAATGGAAACATTTAGACATACAATTAAAAATAGTGATAGGAAATTTCAGAGTAATGATTTTTTTTTTACAGTAAGATCAGAAACCAGTTGATTATACGTGTATTAAAAATAAAAATCTGATAGATTTTATTAATTAAGAAAATAATTCAAATTTACGTAACAAGAATCCGTCCTAACAAACAATGAAGCCATTAATAAACTCGCAATAACCAATTATACGAAAAAAGGGTAATGTAAAACGGTAAAAATATAAATACAAACTTTGAAAAACTATTTATTTTTTCTGCAATATCTATATCTTACATTTTTACTGTTCTCATATTTTGATCTATTAGAATAAACAGAAAAAATCTATATACTTAAAGTAATAGTTATCAGTTTTTCTTAACTTTATAGTAAATGAACATGATGCTAAGTATATTGTTACAAACTAAAGTACTACACGGTTTCGATTTGTAATTCATGTCTCATCTTTATAACCCCGAAATTCCACATTCATACGTATATATTTTTACTTCGGAAAGAATTCGAAAGCTGGAAAAGTGATTCATCATTGCAGTGGACTGATTGATACCTAGCCAATTATTTTTCTTTTGTATTAAAATAACCAAATTAATGTAGCTTTGAACATTATTTTCTTCACAACATTGATTTCATCATTCACATTAAGAATTTCAATTAAAAATAACTATGATTTATAAAAAAATAACGATGAAACTCTTTAGTCTTTGAGCCAAACTGTTTCTTACGTTTAACAAGAAACTTCTGTTTAATAAACACACTGCTATAATTTCAAAAAAGTTTGTATGTATAATATAAATTATCTTAACGGTAATTAATATACTAGAGTTCCTTTATACCGTAGAATCTTCTTTACAGAGGACTGAAAAACATTTTCAATTCATACACATCACTTATGCATAACAGTAAGAATCATAAGTTATTTACTCTTCATTTATTTTTAATATAAAGTAGATTTAGTAGGTTAAACTGTTTTAGCTGTAACTGTTAACGTATTTCCTCTGTATTCTGACCATATACCAAATACTTAACTAACTGCTAACTGATGCTACATAATTCCTTCTGACTCATCAAGCATTTTCAAGGTATATTGTAGATACTAGTGAATCAGTAGTCCTATTTAATAAGACAATTAGAAATGTAAAAATGCATTAATTAACCAATTCAAAGATGAGGAACGCAAAAATTAATAAAATTTTTAGGACTAATGTCGTGATGTTTATATTCAGGACTTCTACAAATGTCATGAGAAGAATTTCGATATATGTCTCTTTGGCTACATATTAATACAATGTTGAGTATGAATTGAAAAAACGCTCCTTGATTTGACTTCATATTTCTTCACAGTTAGACCTTTCTATTTTGATAACACTTTTGTCTTTATGCGACTTATTGCAGCAAATTTCTGTCTTTTCCTTTCTGATGGGGTGACCGCAACGAAAGTATTAAGTCTTTTGTTGTAACTAAGTGCTATAAAACTCGTGATTAATTGAAAATGATGGATTGAATAGTCACAAATATTGTATTGAGATAATTATAGAAATTTAAATTTGGAAATATGTCTACTAGATTTAAAGTTACATTTTTCGGATTTTAACTATTCCATTACTGGTCTAATTTGATAATTAGGGCTCATTTCAGTGTCAGTGCGTATGCAAATAAGGTCGAGCGCCTAAATGTGATTTATTTAACCAGTAAATTCTAAAATGTGCAACAGAAGAAAAAAATTATAAAACAAATAATACAAAAAGTTAATATTTCTTCATAGAGTTAGACCATTCTGTTTTGATAACACTTTTGTCTTTATGCAACTTATTGCAGCAAATTTCTGTCTTTTCCTTTCTGATGGGATGACGCAACGAAGGTATTAAGTCTTTTGTTGTCACTAAGTGCTATAAAACTCGTGATTAATTGAAAATGATAGATTGAATAGTCACAAATGTTGTATTGAAATGATTATAGAAATTTAAATTTGAAAAGATGTCTACTAGATTTAAAGTTACATTTTTGGGATTTTAACTATTTCATTACTGGTCTAATTTGATAATTAGGGCTCAATTCAGTGTCAGTGCGTATACAAATAAGGTCGAGTGCCTAAATGTGATTTATTTAACCATTAAATTCTGAAATGTGCAACAAAATTAAAATAT
>JAAAKQ030330156.1:0-26430 GCA_010016005.3 Zanna intricata
AAAAAAAAAAAAAAAAAAAAAAAAAAAAAAAAAAAAAAAAAAAAAAAAAAAAAAAAAAAAAAAAAAAACATATATAAGATTTTAAATCTATAATCGATAGTATATTCAATATTAATTTATTTATTTCGAAAATAGTTATTTGTTAAGATCTGCTACCATATTGGATGAATGAATTACAGTAGTACAATTTATTTATTAATTTTATAGTTATTATTGCAATTATTTAGTGTTTATACACATTTAATAAAAAATTTTATGATTTTTTAACGCGCAGTATGTTCGATCATGTAAGAATGTTCTTTATTCTTGCTCTAATTTGTTGGTGTTGCTTCATTTTACTTATGTATTGCTAGCCGGCCAGGGTTCGCTTCACTCGCCAACGTCTAGCCAGGAGGCTCTTCCCCCGTGGGCCCTCGAATCGTTCGTATCTTTATGTTTGTGAGAATACTAAGAATTTTATAAAAATATTAGTGTTTAGAGAATATTTTTCTGAGCATTTTGGCGTTTTTATATTAAAAATATGCTCACGGATTCAGTAGAAATAGAATCCAATAGTTTTTAATACAAATATAATGTTTAACGCTAGCCATATTGATAATGGCGAGTTAGCTTATGTGGGGTTCTGTTAGTTGCCAGTACAGCTGCTATTGGCGCAGAGCGGATCACGTATGCGCCGGCCGGTTGCGCGCCAACGACTTTCTCCCGCTAAATAAATTATCTTTTTTTTACCGGTAAATATTAACTAATAATCCGTTTCTTTTATTAATAAAATAAACAATAATAAATAAAAATATAAAATATAAATAGAAATAACATACGCTTAGAAATTAAATAAAATAATTTGTAAATTAGCTGACAACGGATTGCTTCTAAGAGGAGAGTCTGGAGGGAGCCATGTGCAACCACCCGGCCTACCACCATTGGTCCAGTCAGCTCTACGCCACAATTTTACTGCTAAATGTCAACTAATAACCCGTTTCTTTTATTACAAGATTGTACAAAAATGAGTGTAATGTATTTAGCGTATATGTTTACATGTATGGATGTTTGTTCTTCCGTAGTAGCTCAACGACTGAAACCGATTTAGTTACATATAACCGATTTAGTTATATATACAACTAAACTAAACATGAACTGTGAGTTTCTATCGCTGTGTGAGTTGGGTATGAAATTAAAATGATTCGAATCAGTCGAATGAATAATATTACGAAAATAATAAAATTAAATTTCCGTTAAATAAAATAATATTAGATAAATTTGTAAAATATTTGTTTAATAATAATGGGCTTTCCGTGGAGCACTGGGTGTGAGACTATGGATGAGGTAATGCGAGCACCTTATGCGACGCTAAATCAAACATCACCAGCTAGTAACAAACAGGATGTCCCTGGGACGCTGTTTTGAGAAGTGCAATAGGGTGCTCTTATAATTCTCTCTAATCAGTTTCCGATTTTCAAAATTCAAACGGGGTACTTGCTAGTATGATATACAATCACAATGGAACCAAACCAGAACATAAAGAGCAATGTTTTTTGAGGCAGTTGTGTTCCTTAATTTTCAATAATAAACGTTATTAAAAAACTTAGTCGTTTCTGACATAACTTTGTGTTAAATTATTTTTGAAAATTAAGTTATGTAATATTTGTTGTATTCTAAAAAACTACATTTTTCTAATTAAATCTGAATTTAAAATACAGAAATTTCATTTTGAGTTCTTAGTTTTAAAAAATGCCTAGTCTCTTCACTTATGCAAAATATGCTTGACATGATTTTTCTGTACGGCTTTTGCAATGCAAGTGCTCTATTGCAACGTATTCTTCAGCTGCGGTGAAAGAATACCGAAGAAGGTATCCTGGACGATTAGTTTCAAACCATAAAGTATCTTGTAGCATTTTTAATAATCTTAATGAGGATATATACTTCCAAACATTCATATTTTATCTGAACTTCAACCGATAAATGATACCAGGAAAAGAAAATATTCTTCAGACGGAACGGCTTAGTCGTGCAACGAGTACACGAAGATTTTCTACATGACTCAACATTCTAACTATAGTAGAGTATGGAGTACAATACATGTTCACGGATTGCATCCTTATCATCGTTAGTAAGTTCAAAATCTCCAGCTTGATAACCGTATCGAATTTTAGAAATTATCTGGAATTTAAAAAAAATAATCTCTTATAGTGATTGAAAATTTTCTCATTAGCGAAACGAATTAAAATGCACAGTCAACTGATGGAGCACCAACACATTTTACGAATGCAGTAAAACATTTCTTAAATGAAAAATTTACTGATAAATAAATTGGACCTAGAGGGCCGATAAATTGACCATCTAGATCACCGGACCTTACTCCATTAGATTACTATTTATAAGGATGGATGAAATGCGAGAGGTACAAGCAAACAACAGATACACGTGATGAACTCATCGCTCGCATTCTCAATGCTGCTGCCCTCGTCAAAGAACACGAAGTTATCATTATGAGTAGAAATGTCCATCGATCTCAACGCTAAAGTCTAAATTTAAGTCTAAATTTTTTTTTTTTTTGATCTCAAGTCTAAATTTACTGCACAAAAACAGCTGTTCACAATTTTTACAAATTCATAACTTTTCTCAGTTAAGTTTTATTTTTAATAATAAAGTTGATTTTTGTTTCTTTTTCATAGATGTTACTACATTAATTTGATCAGAATTAAATACTCTACGAGTTTTGATAATAACATTTACTTATTGTATTTCAAACCTAAAAAAAAACTTATTTTTCGTCACTGAATTTTTGTATTTTACTTTGGATGTTATCAAAACTACGAGGGTAAATTTTGTTGAACCAAAAAATTAAAGGAGAGCATACAACAATAGTTCTAGTTATCTGAAACAAACACACTATTGGTAGCCATTTTGGATCGATCGATCAGAATTTAGTTTTAATTGCAATATATACCTCATCAAGCTTTTCAGAATGATATATCAAACGACCTTTGGTCCCATTTAAAATTTTTATATTACCCCCAAACCCCCAAAATGAAAAAAATAGTAAAATATACGTTCATTGAAGTAGCCCCTCGGTACAAGGAAAAATATCGCAAACCGCAATCAGTTATCTGAATTATAAAAAAAGGGAGAGAAAGATTTAAGTTACCTTTTAGCCAATATATATATATATATATCTATATATATATAGCCCGCTTTTCTAATGGTTAACGCGACATCGCAAATCAGCTGATTTCGAAGTCGAGAGTTCTAAAATTCAAATCCTAGTAAAGGTAGTTACTTTTATATACGGATTTGAATATACTAGATCGTGGATACCGGCGTTCATTGGTGGTCGGGCACAAAATTTGATTAAATGAAATTAACCACACTTCTCAGGAGTGGTCGACCTGAGATTGTACAAGACTACACTTCATACATATTATCCTCATTCATCCTCTGAAGTAATACCTTACGGTAGTTAGGGAGATTAACGGAAAAAGATAAATATATAATAAAAATCAAACAACATTAATTAAAAACACATGTAAGGAAAAATATAAAAAATGTTTGCCTGAGGTTGAAAATAAAGCAGACTGAAAATTGAAAAATAATGAAAACATCATAAAAGCAAAAGAATGCAAAAGGCTTACAATGTAATCCAAACCACGTAACTCACAATTATGAGAAAATACACAAAAACCCGATTCGGACCCATAATCCACTGAACCACCAACATTGATAATCAAAATAAAGATATAAAAAGCAGGCAAAGATATCGCTGATTTTCCGAAGGTTTACATAAGCTTAAATTTTAAGATTATTTGTATGATTTTACTTAGTCTCTTTTTTATATTATAATTTTCATATCGTAAAAAAATGAATGATAAATTATTCAATAATAATATAATCACATGTAACCTGTTAAATTTGCGATAAATAAAGCCCTTCGCTACGGTACCTCTGATAGCGTATCATAAAACGTAGTAAAAAACTACTAATAACAACATAACAGAATATATGAACAAACAAATTCGTCTTACTTGAAATTAAAAAAAAAAATAATAATCTTTGTGATAAAAGTTGTGTCAAATTTAAGAAAATATGATAATTAAAAAAGACGGAAGTCCATAGATCGAGACAGTAAAAAGTTATAAAAAATAACTACGCAAAGGGTGGAGATTAATTGAAACATTCATATAATCTTTAAAAACTACTCATTTAAGAGATCATTTAGAAAAATAAATCGTAAAGATTTATGATCGTAAATCATAAAGATTTAAGCATATAAGATTGAAAACGAAAATAGTTGATACTCGTAGAATTTATATTTTTACGGAATTATTCCGTAACACCATTAGAATTATTTATAATTTAATTATTATTTCTGATTACTTTAATCTGACAAGATAAAACTCACGAACAACAATTTCACGAAATTCTTTCGAAATACATCTCCTCCTTGAAAATAAAAAGCAATATCTTTCTTGATTTTTTAATGTAATAGAATCTTCCTATCCGATCTATCACAATAAACGTCGGGTAGGTTAAGCTCGTTTCTGAAAAACCAGACGCAGACGGGTGTACAGACGCATTTCAACAACGGATAATATGTATTTATAAGAAGAGAAGAGAATTTTTTTTCTCTGGATTTTACTACGTTTTATCTCAAGGGATCTAAAAACATTGATAAACACAAAAATACATTACTTTACCGAGAGAATTACCTTGCACCTTTGTTATATATAATAGCCAGCAAAAGAAAAGTAAGACATCATTGCCTAAATGAAAACAAGACTGAACATTGTAGTCGACAAAGATATCCGAATGAGTTGAATGACCACGACAACGAAAACCAATACGTGATATAATTTACTTATTCTTTCATTATACCCAAATACATCAGGAGCAGTTCAACTTACAATCACAAAATTTTGGTGTATACGTATTAGATTTCAGTCTATCAAATTATTTAAAATATTAAATGGCGGGGTATATTTCAAAGGAGGTTGTTTACGGATGAATATTTTACCCGACAGTTACGGTACTTTATTAAGAAAAAAAATTATAATTATAAAAAATTATATAATCGGAAATACCACCAATTTATCTTTTTAAGCGTACGCTTTTTTTTTCATAAAAGCAAATCTCGCCTGTAAATATTTTATTCTTGTACTTATTATAACTTCTGACCGCTTCAACCTATCGACTTGAAAATATTTAATCGCTTATAAAGCGTAATATTTAATCGCTTAAACAAACGTTATCGGTATGAAAATACGAGTATATACCTTAACTTTTTCACAGACGTGGAGAATAACTTTTAATGTTTTGTTCAAATATGAATGTTCATTTATTATTAACCGATTAACGATTATTGTGTTTTATACATCCAGATAAAATGCTTTATCTCAAGATTGATTTTACGTTTATTTTTATGAATTTCACTAGTTTAACAACAAGTCATACAATATTAAATTCTGATAAGAAAATAAGAGAATGAATGAATACGATAAACCTCTTTTTTTTCTCCTTTTTTTACCATTAACAGTCTTCCAAAAAATCCACACAAAAAAAATATTTTTTTTAAAATCGACGACAAATTAAAAACTACCACAAACTTTCTAATCCGTAATTTGGCGCCGACTTAAAAAAGTGCAATTTTAAAAAACAGATTTTTTCTTTAATTTTTAGAATAGTTTTTTAAACCCCTTTTATGCCAATTAAACAAAAAAAGTTGCTTTGTAATTTGCGAGATTAAGCGAAGATCGGTTCAGTTTCGGAAAAAAATCAGTACAGGAGAAGCAGTTTAAACAAAACATTAATTTTGAAACACAGTTTAAAGAAAAGCGAAGGGATCTATGACTGACATCATTATGTGACATAAATCGTATAATGATTGCGATCTACGATTTGATATCTTATAAAATGAATAAAAAAGTTTAAGATTAACATTATTTTACATAACTTACATCTAGTAACTGCACTAGCTATAGCGCCATTACTGCCCGGTGAATTCTCTACTCACTTAGCAACACAAACGCATAGATAACAGTTTCAGTACAGCAATGCTTAAAGTTTTTTATTTACTATTTTTTTTTTATGTTAATTTTTAAAAAAATATTAATAAAATTGATTTTTTTTAAAATGAATAGACAAAACGTAAAACAATAAATGCAGAATAAGCACATAATCTTACAAAAATAGCAATAAAATGGGTTATAAGTAAATTGTAACATTATTAACAATCGCATGTATTTTATTAAAATACACAAACATATGTGTATAAATAATTAATAGTACAGTTTGATGAAAATGATAATTTAAAATATCATTAATGTTTTGTTCAGATATGAATGTTCACTTATTAACCGATTAACGATTTTTGTGTATTATACATCCAGATAAAATGCTTTATCTCAGAATTGATTTTACGTTTATTTTTATGAATTTTACTGGTTTAACAACAAGTCATACAATATTAAATTCTGATAAGAAAATAAGAGAATGAATGAAATAAGATAAACCTCTTCTTTTTCTCCTTTTTTTAACATTTACAGTCTTCAAAAAAATCCACACAAAAAGAATATTTTTTAAAAATCGACGACAAATTAAAAACTACCACAAACTTTCTAATCCGTAATTTGGCGCCGACTTAAAAAGGTGCAACTTTAAAAAACAGATTTTTTTTTAATTTTTAGACTAGTTTTTTAAACCTCTTTTATGCCAATTTTAAAAAAGGTTTCTTTGATCTTTGAGATTGAGCGAAGACCGGTTCAGTTTCGGGGGAAAAATCAGAACAGGAGAAGGAGTTTAAACAATAATTTATGTGAAACTGAAAAAATACAAACATCTGAACGCTGCACCGTATTCATCTATATAATGCTGAATTACATAGAAAACTACCAGACACGTCAGAATTTACTGCTCAGTAACTTATTACTCATTCCATGTGACTGAACAAAGGAAGACTAAAATTAATTAACAGCTTTCACATTTTAAGAAATAGAATGACTCTTGTCCCTAAATGGTACAAAAGCTTCTCTGACTAGACCGTAAAAAAAAAAAACTATAAGAACGACCTTAGAGTAAAAGTAATAAATTAAAGGCTGACTGAACAAAGCGATCACTAGTCAGTCCTAATAGTTTTGACACAAGACAACAGGAAAGCTCAACTGATCTAAGGAGTAAGACAAAAATGTAGTATAACTTGTTTTTCAACTTGTATATAAAAGTTTCTCTAAGAAAAAAAAATTAAAGAGTAGAATAAAATCCATGGAAAAAAAATCAAATTGTGTTATTAATAACACTGTTCCTTTTATATTATCTGAAAATACAAACAACTTAAGTAATTACTAATTCTATAACAAAATGAAATTGAACTGTACGGCATAATTTAATGAAATTGACAAGTTATTTTTCATCATCAGTAATTTGTTTCAATTTGCATAAATTAAAATAAAACAAGATTATTTTATCAATTTTACATTTATTTACCAAAATAATCAAATTATTATATAGAATATTTCCCAGACCATCGTTATAATAACAATAATAGTAATCCTTTTTAATCAATCATAAAATACGTTCTAGAACTGAATGCAGCACAACAAAATAAAGCCATATAAACCATAAGACAGAAAAAAAACCAAAATTCCACACAAAAAAACTGAATCAGAAAAATAAAACTAAAGCGATTTATAAAAGACAACTGATAGAAGGTTATGCGAGTGCAAAAAAATCTGTTATAACCCAGTCAAATTAGACACAAGAAGGCCAATCGAGAGAAATAAATCCTGGAGTCTTTAAAGTTGGCATAGTTGTTCCTTGTTACCTAAGCTTGAAGAAGATAAATGAGCTCGAGGGGGAGGGACCTTTAAAGGTGACTCTTTTCAGTTTTTCGCTCATATCTCCGAAACTATCACTCGTAGCGAAAAATTATATACATAAATTGAAGCTGACAAAATTTCCTACAGAAATAACTGAATGCATTTTTACGTAAGACCAATAGTCTCGGAGTTATGAGCTTCAAAGGTTTTCATATTTACTCAGAACTAGGGTTTATTGCCTTTTCCTTCATTGTAAATGGTTTCAAACACGTGCATTGGTACATATAAAATGAAATTATTGTCAATAGTATTCAAATTAGCAGTTTTACAATGTAGGAGATAACGATGGCCGCTAGAGGTGGTGTTAGAAAGGCGTTCCCCCAATGGAGGTTAGGGATTCACTTCTTATATTACGAGTTGCAATTTTCAAGAATAATGACGAGGAGTTATCGACCTTCTGCATTACGAGTTGGCGCCTTTCCCCTTAGCTCTTTTCGATGACAGCGGGATGAGAATGACCAAGAAGTCAGTTTTATATGAAGTTTTCCACGTTCAATAAAACAATTCATATCTCAAGCTAAATGCAATTGATAGTGGCTTTCCGCGACATCGCGTTAAGTGGAGAACTAGCTCAAGTTTCTCCGTTGTCTTTCAACCCGTATATGACTTATAAAATGAGACACTAAGGGGAACGTTGCACAGTTGGGTTTGATGGCTACACAAACACCGTCAACAGCATAAAATGTGCTGAACAACGTTGAAGCGCACAACGATATCAATTGACATTAATTTCACCGAAGGAATGGCAGTGACGGCCCAGTAGGAAAATCTCTTAGGTAATGAAAAGAACAAGGCCAAGTTCATCAGTATGCTGTCTCAGAAAATAATCACCGAGGGAAGCGAGACAGGGTGAGGCTGATACAATGATTGTACGATGGGTAGAAAAATCAGCATCCAACGAAAATGTAGCTGTCGTAGACGAAGACGTAATTTGCTGATCTTGCTGACAGCATTAGCTCCATCCGAAACCAACATTTTGTTTGTCAAACCAGGAAGAAGAAAAGTGGAAAGCACAACGTATTCCTCTTTGAAGTTGTAAAAATTTAACTTAGCCAAAAGCATCCTATTCAGTCATGGATTCAGCGGGTGTGACATTACACATTACCTCATCCAACTTCAAGAAGGGCAAGTCAATGATCGTAAAATTGTTCAGAAGGGCAGCAGCCTTAAAGCCATATCCTACATGTTCTATGAGTCTGCTTCAACACCACAGAAAGTTACTGAAGCCGGTAAACGCATGTTCCTCGAGTTGTACCATGACCGCGAACAACATTTCAACAGCTACCGATACTTGGCTTTCTTCAAGTCTATCACGGGAAAGAGCCACCCACGAGAGGCTCTACGCAGTGCAGCACTCTCACAGGGTGTATCTGCTTAACTGGGGTGTATCTTAAAACTGGTTGGACAACCAGCTACCATTTACGGATTGGAACTGGCCAAAGGCGTAGATGGAAATCTTCGACCCTTACGACCATAGAATCTGCTGTCCCTCCTTTCGTCCTCAGAACAATTTTTCGTAATTGTACGATAGGCGCGTCTACAACGCGCCTGTCGTACAATTACGACGCGTTGTAGTTGTCGCAAGACGAGAATCCACTGCATAACAATGTGTAGGAACAGTGTCAAAGTTTGCATCACTACAGTAACGACGAACGCCTTGACGAAGATCTCGACGAACATGACGAAATAATTGTTTGATTAATACGACCCTGGAGGCATTATAATTTCTTTTTAATGCATAATTTTCATTACTAATGTTAATATTAAATATTCATTACGCATGCATTAATATTAAATATTTCTTAACAATGAAATGTCAATAAATCACGATTTTTGGAAATACTGTTACTTTCTCAGACCTATAACTCCGAAACTATTGGTCCCACGTAAAAGAATGCATGGACAATTTTCGAAGGAACTTTTGTCAGCTTCAATTTTTATGTATACAATATTTTGCTACGAATGATAGTTTCTGAGATATAAACGAAAAAGTCACCTTTAAAGCCCCCTCTTCCAGCTCACCCCCACACCAGAATTTTTATTTTCTTCAAACCTACGTATCGAGGAACAACTGTGCCAATTTCCAAAACTACGGAATTTATTTCACTCGATTTATCGAGCTTGGATTATTAGCTGTATCATAAGCTAAGTATTTCCTGGGACAACAAACATCAATGACTGTCTGAAAAGGACGTCCATCTGCTGTACTCCTAAAAATTATTACATCCATTTGCACATAAATTAGTGGTTTTTAATAGTTATATTCATAGACTATTAAATATTCCGATGTCAGATGATGCATTTTGAGAGAGAGCTTATTATTATACTACAAATAACTGCAATTAATAGTTACCAAAAGTCTGATTGATCAACTGCTTCAGGATAAATTATACAAAATTACAATTAGCAGTTTTTCCTTTTTCAAGTAATTAATTCCAACAAAAGAAATTTCACCTTATTATATAGATAAATCGAGGGAGAAGATTTAGTAATTTTTTCAAAAACAGAGACTTTTGATATTCCTTTCAAAACTGATAATTATATGAGTAAATTTATTATGAATAACCAAGTAAAACTGATATACTTACAAAATCAGGAGTTTACAAACTTGAATATAGTTCTTGTGTTAAAATTTATATTGGGTAGACTGATAGATGTTATAAGGGACCACGAATCTTGTTTTTTTTGATAAGAGAATCTCTAATTATACCTTTAGGTGATGAAATCATATTTTTAATGGTAATTTCAAAGTACTTCCTGCTGAGAAGAAAGGTTTGAAATTGAAATTTTAGTTACTGAAAAATAATAAACTTAAAAATTCTAATTTACTTTTAAATGATCAATCAGACTTACGGTTCACTGTTATTAAAATTTTAAAGATATGATGGACTTTGTATCTTAAATACCATGCCTGTTTGTGAATTGACAATAATAATTACTGTTAAATTTTTATAATACTGATGTAAGTGTACACTCCCTACTGCTGCTCTTTATTTTTATGTATTTAAGTTACGTATATCGGTTTTATATATTTACTATGTTCTTTGTATTGTAATTTTAAGCTTTTGTGTTTGGTACGTAACTTCAGAAAAAGATTCAGTGTATTGAAATAGCTGTTATTTTTTTAATTAATTTTGTGAAAATCAAAAAATACATTTTTTTTTCAATTTCTTTTTGGGATAAATAAGGTTCTGAGCAATTCTATCAGTCAATAGAATGGTCTCAGAAACAAAAATTGGACTTAAAAATGAAGTAAAACACAAAAGATGAAGTATATAATAAGTAACTGTTAAAAATTAAAAATTATGGGTGACATTAGGAGAAAGTTGCATTAGGAGTAGAGATGAGACCACATGTTTAGTTGGTAGTTAAATTCCCCTCTAGACAACTTTCCATCACCTTCATTCAAAGGAAAATAGCAGCTGTTTTGAAACAGAAGATTTTACAAAAAAATTTTACACATATGTGTATGTGTAAATCAATCTCCTTAATACCAAGGAATCTTATTACAAAATTTCATCAAAATCACATATAAAAAATTTGGCTAAAAATCAAAAATTTGTTTTCAATTTTTTTTAAATCTATATTTTATTCATTATTTCTTTTATTGATAAGTTTCAACTTGCTTTCAATAACATTATGTTATTCAAACATTGATGAAAATTGTTCTGTTTAAAATTGTATCACTTATCCAATCCAGTCTATGTGTTTTGTTTCTAATGATGAACTTCTTAATGTTGAACAGTTCAATTTCAAGTTGAATTATTCAACTTCTAAGATGAACCTCTCAAATTTGGGTTTAATTATAATAGATGTTATTTACATTAATTTTCTCGGAATTAAATTCTCTACAAAATTAAATAGAAATTTTTATTTGTTTATTAGTACATGTAACTAAGTTATTTTATTCCAAAACTAAAAAGTGTATTTTCCAAAAACAGTTTTTTATGTTTATCACATTTTTCTTAAAACCTAAGTGAGATAGAGGTCACTCTATTCAATTTCTTAGTTAAAAACCATAAGGAGGCACCAAATTTACTCCTCAATTTGTATCTCATGAATTTTAGTAAGGTTTAATTTTACAGAGGAAAATAAAGCAGTGCTAAATGTTTTGTGAGCCGAAGGTCGCTAACAAACCGTTTTCTGACCTATGATTATATAAACTTTTATTCTTATTTTTGGCTTTAGAATCATTTCCCAAGAAATGACCAAGTATTTGGAATCACTTGAACCAATAATCACATTTAAATATGTACATATTGTAGAGTAATTGGTTACAATTAATTGTACTGAAAAATACAAAGGAACTTTATTTTTGCATTGTTTTTCTTAAAGCATATTTTAAAGTACATTATTTATAAAGTACATACTTTTTAAATTTGTTTTTTATAAAATTTTAAACTAAGTTTTATCATATTAATTGCACAAATTAATATCACAGAGTACGTGGTTTAGTCTCTCTCTCTCTCTCTGTAGTGTAGTATAACTCCATTTTAAACATAAATATGGCCAAGTGTCCTACGGGATAGTGTTAAGCAATGCTAAAACTTGGTAATTTATCCATAATCTCTCTCCACACCAAAATAACCTTAACTCTAACATTAATCATAATGTCTCAAAGAATAGGATACCAACTAAACAAGCTGCCAAAAGGGCAAATTAAAAATAGCCCTAATGAAAATTGTTCTGTTTAAAATCGTATTACTTTTCCAATCCAGTCAGTGTGTTTTGTTTCTAATGATGAACTTTTCAATGTTAAACAATTAAAAAAAAATTATTTTGGGACATTAAAACATATAACTACATCTACTGGCACAGATAAACTACAAATAAGAATAAAATACTCAGACTGACAACTTTGGAGGGTTTATTATTTTGCTTTTAACGTATTTGAATGCACTCATACTTGAATGAACATGATACTGAACTTTATCTTCAACATAAGATATTAACAGGGGAGAAGATAAATAAAGTTGCAAGTTGTAGTTGGTCTATGTAGAATTTCACGTAATGGATTGCTAATTGAACTACAGTACTGATAACACTGTGTGCACTTTGATCTTGCATGGGTCACCTGCTGTCCAAACCAGCTTTCCAATATTCAAATCTTGTATTATCCTGATCCTAACCATATCTACTATGATATATGAATATCATAGTACCAAATAAAATTCCATAAAACAAGAGGATAATGAAATTATATAAATGAGAGGTGAAAATTAAATAAAAAGACAGAAAAAAGATTGAGGTAAATCTTTTAAAAAGAACAGAAGTTGGTGGATCATTAAGTGTATTCAGGGATAGTGCATGTCATGAAGGAAAACTACATGACTGAATAATCATTCACCAAATATAAACAACTATGTTTAATTATATCTATATTAAAGATAGTGCAATAAAAAACACCTGCTTGGATTATAGTATAATGTAAAAACTTAGTGCTAAGACCAGTTACAATGGAATCTAGACAGCAATCTCCTACTGGTATCAAAACATTCATATTTCTTCATATTAAGTTTTAACACAGAGAATATGACATTGCACCTTCAAAATAACTCTTAAAAGTGGCATCACAATATTCACTGAAATTTGAAAGTTATTGATTACCTTCCTGCTCATTTATAAATTTTTTAAACTCATTGCCCTCAGTGAATACACCAAGAAAATCATGTCCAAGAAAAATAACAATAATTAAATCAATATTATATTAAAACATATATAAAATAAATCTATTGGCACAGATAAACTACAAATAAATATAAAATATTCAGACTGATAACTAACTTTGGAGGGATTTTTATTTTGTTCTTAATATTTTTGAATGCACTCATACCTGAATGAACATGATATTGAACTTTAAGTTAAAAATAAGACATTAACAGGGGATAAAATAAATAAAGTTGCAAGGACTTAAATAGAACTTAATTTTAATAATACAATCAATTTAAACCCAGAGCCTTAAACAAAAATATAAGATATATTTTTATTTAATCAAACACTTAAAAAAGAAAATAAAAATCGATATCTTACGAATAACGGTCGAAAATTCAAACTAACAGCCCACGAGAGAAAGAATGTATTTCATCATTTGAGATAATGTTGACAAATAAAATAGGTTATGTTAACTGCAACGCCTGTCCTTGAAGATTTTGAATGGTACAATTGTTTAAGTACATCGACAAGTTTAAAAAGATTAAATGTGTACTTACGAGAAGTAATTAAATCATGGAAACAATCACTCTGTTCTCTATTTCTCTTCTGTAACTGAAGAATTATGTTTTTCCTCCAGTCAGATTGAGAAAACAAATCACCGTCCACCGCCATAGTTTTACGCTGCAAACGATAATCGATGTCTTCTGTTACAACACTTCGATATTCATAAGTATATATCGTATAAACTTGGTCGAATATGTACAGTACAAGATTCGTGGAGGGGAAAATGACGCTCTTGATAAAACAAGTTATGAAAATATTAAATTTAGGTAGGAAACGAAATTTCTGCAAGTAATGCAGTTATTTTTTAAAAAGTTATATATTTTATCATTTTGAAGATATTAAGGTACACATTTTAACACGAGCCGCATAATTGTTTTGATTCTTTTCTATTCCTTGCGAACCTGAGCCAGCATTTTAGTAGTATAATGTTGATATACATGATAAGATATTTTAAAACATTATAGATTATAAAAATCAACTGCAGTTCAGTTTTTTTAAAAGTGAACGTTATAAAAGTTTTACCTTCGGCTGAGCTAGCTTTGATATAGACTTATGTCTTAACAAGAAAAGTGGCTTAAAAAAAATGTTTATGTGGCTTAAAGAAAAGTTTTTACAATTTATATCTTAAAATAAAAAATGCTGTTATTGTAGTTGATTTTTATTTTATACATTTTCTGTCTAAACTTAAATTATTCAGTTCATGTACATCTAAATAAATTTTGTTTCCCCAATGGATTTATTTTTACATTTTACCACTTTACATCATTAACTAAACTATGAATGAATCATTTTTTTAATACCACCCTCCAGTGATTCAGTGTTGAGTGACTACCATTAGTTTAACTTAAATGTAAAAATAAAACTATAAATTATTGTTTACTATTAAATTATTTACTATTCTGGAGTAATATGAATTCGTCAAGGAAGTAAAAATATTTTACAAAAAAAAAAACTGCTTTACTCTTTATATAATAATTTTTTCAAAAAAATGAATGTCACAGGATAATTTCTCTATAACTTTGGCACTATGTAAGACTGTTTACATTCACATAATGTAGTTCTATGGATTTCCATCTATATTCTTCCACTTGTATCACAACTAAGAGAAAAACATTTTTTTAAATTGTCTCCCAACAATTGATTTTAGGTTCATAAATAAATGATGAGGATAGTCCTTAACTGTAGTTTTGCAAAATATTGTATTCACAAGTTTTGTATTTCCTTATCATATTTTGTACTATATATATATATATATATATATATTCTGCCAAAAAAGTATTGGGAATTTGTATTTTAAAATGGCCGCGCTTATGATTTTTAAAAATCTTTTTTCCGTAACATGGTAGCACGCACTTAATTAGGCTATGCCCAAAATTAGCACGATCTGTTAACCAGTTTGTTTAGAGCAGCTGGTTGTGTCAACCCATTCCTGTAGTGCATCACGATTTTTACATTAAACAAAAAGTTTGCCTTAAATTTAGTGTTGTCAACGGAATTTCGTGTGCCGACGCTTTAAGATGGCTTATGGTGAATTAGTTTTATCAAAAACACATGCTTACGGGTAGTACAAAGCGTTCAAGAAGGGCCGAGAGATCGTCGAAGAGATGCCTCGTTCTGAACGACCTTCAACCAATGAAAACATCAAAAAAGCTAAGGAAATCGTACTCGATAATCGCTATTCCAGCTTAAAAGAGATAGCTTGTGACTTTAACATCTGTCACGAGTTTGTTAGTTTGATTTTGGGCATGAGACGCGTCACCGCACGGCTTGTTCCGAAAGCTCAATTTTTTTTCTAAAACATTATCGTGAGCAGATCTCTTTAGACATGTTGATTCGCGCCAATCCTGATCCCACATTCATGGAACGCATCATAACTGGTGACGAGACATGGTTCTACGAATTTGATATTCAAACAAGTAAACAGTCAGCAGAATGGAGGACAAAAGACGAGCTGAAATCGAAAAACAACAAAGTCACTCAAAAATCAAAATGATGCTCATTGTTTTCTTCGATATTCGTGGTTTTGTGCATCAAGAATTCATTCCAGAAGGAAAGACGGTCAATAATGAATACTATTTGGCCAAATTGAATCTTTGCATGAGAAATCCATCAGAAACGGCCAGATTTCTGAAAAAAAAATTCGGGGATTTTACACGACGATAATGCGCCATCGTATAGACCAACAATTATGACCGAATTTAATGTCAGAAAAGCAATAAATAATACCATCGATCAACCACCGTTGACCTAGAGCTGGGCTCATGTGACTTCTGTTTGATCCCAAAGCTAAAATTGCCGCTCTGGTACACCCATTTTGATTGGATTGAAGTCATAAAGCAAGATTCGTGGAAGGAGCTGAAGGCCACACCGGTAAGAGTCTATAAAAAGTTTCGACGACTAGTGAAATCGCTGGTATATATGTGTTGCATCAAATGGGACCTACTTTCAAGGTTACAAAATAAATTTTGATGAATAACAAAAAATTATATATTTAATAATTCCTGATACTTTTTTGACAATGCATAATATATATACAATTATATATTGGCTGTAAACAACAGACATTCTCACACATTAAATGGCTGATTACACTCCAGTATTTATGATTAATCAAGCAGTTTAGGGTAATGTAAAATTTAAATGATAAACTATTCTGTTTGCATAACTTTTGTATGGAACTCCTTAATATGTATAATTCAAAAACTGAAAAATTGTTTACTAATATGGCCTTCACATTTTTTTTATTAAAGTAACTGTGATTGTTTGCCATAAAAAAACGGCATATTAATCTAATAACTGATTTACTCTTTGCTAACCATAATGGAAGCCATGCCAGTTTTTAAATTTAATGCTTTAAGTTAATACTATTTTGAGATTTAATTAATGCAATTTACAACACATGTATTAACTCCATATGCCTAAAAAACACTTTACTAAATATAATTTTCTAGATGTTTCATATCTTTCTGAATATTTATCTTTTTTGCTTTATAAAGGAAGCCTTTTTAATGGATTCCTGTTAATCATTTTTCTAGTAGTATTTAATCTTTTTCCATTACCATAAATTATTCACCAATCTTATTGATGTGGTTATTATATTATTTTTATAATTATAGTATAATTGTATGACTTATCTCTCATCCAAATAAAGTATGGCAGTTATAATCGGATATCGCCTCATAATTCTGAGCATATGTAAATAAATAAGTATTGCCGACAGATGTTCAAAGAGCAGACTGCTTAATAAAAATTTTAAGTTTGGAAAAAGGTACCTTATTTTACAGTATATTTTTCTTTTGTCAAATGTTTTAAATGTCCACTATTTTCTCTGTCTGTTCACTAATATTGATGAGTAGATGTTATTGATATGCCAAACAGACTATATGTGCATTGAAATAAATTAAAACTACAAAGGGATGAAAGGGAAAAAAGAATTTTTACAAGAATTTTTTGTTTGTTTTTAAAAACTTACCATTAAGTAAACAATAAAAACTATACATAAAAAAATTGACATATTTATAACATTAAAATTAATAAAATATAATGCATTTGAATTGTGAGGATAACCTTGCAAAATCTTTGTAAGATAAGGATATCTTTATAAGATAGGATATATATTATACCATGTCGTAACATTAATATTTGTTATTTACATTCTATTTTGTTGAACATTCTTTTATTTATTCAGTCTTTTATAAACCTTTATTTAAAATACATTATGTTGCCTTTCTAAAATAACTTCTAAATACTTGTATTTACTTTCTTATGAAATCTGAAGTCATTGTTTCTTTTCTTGAATACTAACTTTATAATTTTTCTATTTATTAAAATTGTGTGTTCATAATATTTTTTTTTCTCTTCTGAACAGTAGATTTCAAAATGATTTAATGGTTGATGTAACTAATGACATAATTAATGGTATAATTGATGATCTAATTATTAGCTGTTGCTTTATTGACTGCTGCAAATTAATACATTATAAACCACAGCGAGTATTTTTTTAAAGTAAATTAAAATATTTTAAATTTTCAAATATCTAAATTTACTTTATTAAAACAGCTATAAATAACAAATCATTTACAATAAATGTTTAAAAATACCACCATTGCACTGATGCACTTTTCAACTAGTTTCTTTATTTTTTCTCTCATCAACCTATTATCTTCACATTCCTTGATGAGGGTAGCAGTATTAAGTATGCAAGCGATCAGTTTATCACATGTGTCTTTCTTTTGCTTGTGTATGCCACATTTCATCTATCCCCATAAACATTAATCTAAGGGAGTAAGGTGATTTTGGAGAAATTTAACCCACTGGGTCGGTCTACTGGTGAACTCATAATTGCAAATTAGCTGATTTTGAAGTTGAAATTTCTAAGGTTCAAATCCTAGTAAAGACAGTTACTTTTATAAAACTTAAAATTTGTAGACAATCTAATTCTGAACAAAATGGCGTAAGATAAGTTGAATAAAAAAAAGTTAGAAAAATACAAATTTTATTTGGAAATTGTACATTATTACATTCATCAGAAGAGAGTTACAGCTTTAATTGATTTTTTGTACCTTTTTTGTTTCTTTAATGTAAAAAAAAAAAAAAAAATTATTTTTTGGCGATGTGAAAATTTGTAAAAACAAAATTTACTGTTAAAAATTGTTATTAAAAACAAATTGGAAATTACATACGAGTTGTAATTTAAAAATAAATAAATAAAATATTACTCAGATAACAATTTTTTATTAATGACAGCAGTATAATAAATTATTTTAAAAATTGGCAAAAAAAAAAAAACAACAGCTGATCAGCAATGCAAAATACTGTATTGGTGTTTAAATCATCTGTAAGATATACATGTATTAAGTAAATCGAGTACTCTCTTTTTCTGTTTAACTTTTGGAACCACGGTAACATATTACTTCAGAAGATGAAGTCTCAGTTTGACTATTCCCGAGATGTGTGGTTAATTGAAACCCAACCACTAAAGATCTATATCAGGTACTGTGAACTATGCTGTTGGTGGCTTTGCTAATGCCAAATTTATGAAATAAAGTAGTAATCTGTACAATTTTTAAGACTGGAAACAAGTCTGTGTATTTTAGCTACCAAGGTATTATTTTATTAACTGTTTGTTTAATGATTTTTCAAGTATTATTTAGAGATAACTAAATGTTTTTATAGGAAGGTTATTTGAAAATTACCTATGTGGATTTCCAGGAAGTAACGGGTAAAGACTCAAATAATAACAAATTTATTGTAAGAAAAATTGAAGAAAAGTTTTTTTGGCTTTATATCAAGTTCCTTATTTTATGTAATGACTTATGGAAAGCTTCTGACAGTATTAGAGTATGTTTACAAGTTACTAAAATGGTGTAAAATATCTGGAAGGCTGATAATACAGATTGAAGATGTAATACAAAAGGAGAGTGATAAAACTAGCAGAATAATTTGTTTTAATATTGAAAAAATCACAGAATTTTCAACTGTATTATTTAATAGAAAAATGTTGTTCTGACAGATAGTATATTTTATAAATCAATTCAAATATTCACTTTTGCAGTTGATGTCACTATTTTGTCAAAAAAATTAGTATTATTACTAAAAAAAAAACTTTTAATAAAAATTTAAGGAAAAGAATGAAATTTTTCATTAATTTTGAGAAGACAAAGTTTTAATAATACAGATATCATCAGGAAGAACTGTGCTTCAATTAAAGCTTCAAGTTAATCAAAGCAACAGAATCATTTTGATCTTTCAGGGTTATGTTTTGTGAGAATAAGATGATAGAGGCCACCTATAGTAGGATTAGGTACAAACATTATGTATTATGCTAAAATATCGCTATGTGAAAGAAGATTAGCTTTCAGATAAATGCAAAAAATGTTTTCTAAAAAATATTTCTTTTTTAACTTTTTTTCTGAATGTGAATCGATTTTTAGTGTTATCCTACAATTAATTTGTATGCTACCAGATTGCTGTTACTGCTATCTTCTTTGTCAGTAGGATGATTTCAGTTTCTTTTGTCCACCATGCAACAGTAATGTTATTTCAGTGTTGAAGAATGCTGATTGAGATAAAATTTATCTCATAGCATTTTAAAACATTTTTAGAATAAATTCTGATTCCCTAATGCTAGTCCAAAACAAAGAGAGCTGAAAATAACAAAATTATAACAGTTTTAGTTTGCCTCTGAGCAAGTAAACTGATGAGATGAAAATACCTAAGATTATTTGCTTCCTAAGCAAGTAAAATATAAAACTGTAATATTGAAATTGGTTTTATAATGTTCTGTATTGAAACAGAAATTAATATAAAAATTCTTTATTATAATGTTTGATTTCCATATTTCAAAAGTGTAAAGTCTAGAATTTATCTAATTTCTCTCTTTGGTTTTAATCTAATAATAGAGAAGTTGTAGCAGGTTAAAAATTTGAATAAAGTTCTTATTGTAATCAAAATTGAAGCTTTAAGAAAACAATGCAGGCACAGATGACAGAATAAAAATGAATGTGTACTTCTAGCACCAAAGAAATTTTAATTTAGAAAAAAGTTAGTTCAGTGTTGTTTGAGAAAGATCATCAGTTATTAAGAGCTGGATTCTTTTTTTATTCTTTGTACGCTTTAATTCTTAATCTCTTTTTACTAAAAACGTTTTAATGCTATAAACATCATACATTACTCATTATTCATTCACTGTTAGGATTACCAACTTGGAATCTTTAGTAACAATGAAATGCTTAGTCATAAGTCATCTTCCTCATTTCATGACACAGCAATTCATAATTTATCCCATTTGCATTATTTTGATCAGATTTAAAATTTGCAGATTATTTTGTTGAAGAATTATAGTTTAGATTGGAGTACGTTTTATATTATTCATATTTTTGTCATTTAATAGACTAGAAAAAGAGATTATTCTTACCATTTTGAATATGTGTGTGTGTACATCATCCTCATTCATCCTTGAAGTAATACCTTTACGGTAGTTCCGGAGGCTAAACAGATAGAGAGTGTATGTGTGTGCGTGCCCACAGAGTGATTCAAAACTACACAGCAATTTTTTGGTAGCTTATTCTACAGCTAAAAATAGGAAAAAAAGTTATATAAATATAATAGGCCTGTATTTTCAAGTCTAAAGCAAAGTAAATTCTTTCTTAGTAAGTTACGGCTAATGAAAGGTTTTGCCAGGATTTTGGTTCTTTGAGGAAATGAAATTTTGGGAAGGTAAATTAAAGGATGATTTTATTTGTTTCATATGGCTTTTAATTTTAAAATATTAAAAAGATGGGTGTCAGAACTATATTTTCATTAGTTTTAAAGATATCTGATGTAAAACACAAAAATTGGGGGTAAAAAATAACATATTTTTGGGTTTAATGTAAGAAAACTTTGTTAAATGTTTAATTAGGCTGTATTTTTTTTCAATTAATAATACAGAAAATTTAATTCTGAAAAGATTATGTAAATTACTTTAAAAAAAATTGAATACAAGGTATTAACTTTGTTAAACCTAAGTCCTAAGTCAAACCTTGTTAGGTAAACAAGGTTTAACTTTATTTAAAAACAAAACAGACTGAATTGTGAAAAAATTTAACATCATCAAGTAACTAATCTTGTCCATATATTGCAAACAGCTTTTATCATAAATGTAAGTTAACTTGGAAAACAATGGAAAAATTAAATTAAAAATTAGTGAAGGCATTATTAATTACCTTTAAATTTGGTTGAAGTGGTGCTCATTTTGTTCAATACTTGATTTTGCTTGACAAATCCATTCTTTTCTAGCACATCTCATAACATTAGGATTATTCTTAATAGTTTCTGCAGCTTCTATTATGCAATTCCGTAGTTCCTCTTGTGTGATAATGTGCACTATGTCTGACATGTCATGGCTTATTAAATTTTGTGAATTGTTTCTTGATTTTTAAAGTAAATCAAGAGGACTTTGAGTAAATTGAATTGCAGGATAAAATTGTCTTTGTTGCGATCAACAAAGTTTTGTTGGTATCAAATGTCCAAATCAAAATTCAAAGCCATAATGAGTATTTTTTTTGACATCTGTGGGATTTTGTATGTATGATTTTGGGTGCCTGAAGGTGAAACAGTGAATAAGGAGTATTATCTTGAGGTTCTAACTACTGTTTATAAGCAAGTAAGAAGAAAGCGACTTGAATTGTGGAAGAACAAATCATGGATTCTTCATCAGGACAATGCTCCAGCCCACACTGCACTGATTGTTAAGTTGTTTTTGCCTAAACAAGGGATCCCTGTCTGGAATATCCATCCTATTCACCAGACCTAGCCCCATTTGACTTTTTTATGTCTGAAAGTGAAGGAAGCATTGAAAGGAACTAGGTTTGAGACAGTAGAAGCTGTGAAAGAAAATGCGACGGAGACAATGAACATGATTTCAGAAAATGACCTGAAATACTGTTTTGAACAATGGAAAATTTGAACGGAGTAGTATAGGGATCATGGAGGGAACTATATTGAATGGGATAATGTGAAAGTTGTTATGGAAAAAAAATAAAAAATTTTACAGCAAAAATCCTGTTATTTTATTAGCCACACCTCATACATCTCTTTATAAAATATGTTGTACTAAAATCAATTAGAGATACTTATTGTTAGTGAAGGTTTTGTTTTGGACTAACAACAAAGTGCAAATTATTGATTTATGTTGAAATAATGATAGTAATAGTTTTTTCAAATAAATGTCTAATACAGAGAACATTTATACAAACAGTTTATTTTCTGTACATTATTCATGTACATCATTTTTATAAATAATTCCTTATATTGTAAGTTAATTTTCCTAGCTGAAAGGAAAAAATTGATTTTTATATCTTTCTCTGATTTATAACTTAGGAATGCTTTCTTGCATAAAAACTAATGGATAAAAAGAAACTGAATAATTTGCTTAGAAGAATTAGTTAAAAAATTACCAAATTAATTCATCAGGCAAAACGATGATAATTTCTTTTACCAATGTAAGTTTAGTATTGCGTATCCTGCCTCCTTATAAATATGTAAACATATATTTTATTCTGTTAAGTAAGTAATAATACATTAATAGGTCACATCAGAAGTGGGATAGATATGATACTCCATATATACGAGTACAATTAAGGAATTGATTCAACATTTGACTGGATGGATCATGGGAACCCTTGGTAAATCCTTAATTAGAGTAAAATTATAAAATAAAAAAAAATGGATATGAATAAAGACCACATTAATTATTAAAAATATAAAATAATATTAAGATAAATACAAGAATATACTAAACATAAAAAAATAAGCACAAAATAAATTAAAATTTACTTAATGGTGTTAATAAAAGTGATTAAACATTTTATGTACATGTTAAATGGAGATGCAGAAAATTTAGGATTTGTTTTTATATATTAATTAGTATTATTTCAAAATTAATTGACAGACTGATTTTGTTTGTGTAAAAAAACTGTTTAACTGTATTTAAAATAAATTTGTAGGAAGAATTTTTAAATGGTTTTATAATCTACTAAGAATGGCAATGAAAGCATAATATGATCCCTTCTCATAAGTGAAGTATTGAGTTGAGTTACATGAAAACAGTTCTGTTGTGTGATTTGAAAGAGATGAATATTGTTATTTCTTTTTAAGAATAAATATTATTTTTAACAAAGATATCAAATTCTTAAATAAAACATATTAATGGACAGTTTTAATTTTCTAGATATCAGTCTACATGATTCATACTTATGGGAAAGAAACTTATCTGACACCCTTTTTGGTATCTTTAAAACTTGTATTGACTTTTTGAGAAAGCTCAAGAAATTATACTGTACTTCAGATGGGAATTTATGTTAGCATAATTCATTTTTAATATTTAAGACAAGGTTAACACTTTACTAAGGTACATCAAAGCATAACAATCTGATTTGCTTTTGTTGCAAATTAAATCAATTTGATAATCACTAGAATTTGTCATCTAATAAGAAAATAACAGAAATTTTACTTTATGGGCAATGAAATACAAACTTTATCACTAATGGAAATTCTGTTCATGCAACTTTTAAATAATTATCTTCATACATAGAAACAGTTGTCATCTACAAAGAGAGTAATAATGAATGGCTCAAGATTTTGAAATAGGTCATTATTAAACTAAGAAAAGCAAGAGATGAGGATATTTCCCAGTGACACTCCATGTTCATCATTCTGAAGTGAGAATTTATGTTTTACATGTTATTCTTTTCAAAAGATGAAATTTCAATTGTCTATTTCCAGTTGGTAATGTATTACTTTAACCAATTGCAAGCAGCTCCTTTAATGCTGTAGCTAATAAATGTTTTCACCAGTAAAAAAAATATAGAATTAAGTCATATACTTTATTCAGATCGCATATTATTAAACTGAATATCTTTGCAATTTAAAATATTTTTTTTTGGGTTATTTTGTTGGTAGACAGTTGTTTCCTAAATCCCTGCTGAATGTTAGTCAATATGTTATATTTTTCAAGAAATGTTAAAAATCAATTTTTTTCACATACTTTAGGAAATATAATCAAAATAATAAAACTGGCCTGTAATTTTGTAAACTAAGTTTCTAACCTTTCTTAAGGAGATAAATGAAAACAAACATTTTAAAGCATTTAGAAAATATTCTATTGTTGAAAGATCTGTTAGTTAAACCTGTAAGAGGGACAATAATAGCGTCTAATCTTTTTTCAAATATTTGTAGGATTTCCATCAATACTCATCAGTACTCTTTATATTTAAAATACTCTTTTAACTTACTGGGTATCAATTAGAAACAAAAATACTGATTTATCAACAAATTATTCATGAGCAAAATCACTGATCATAAGTAGGGCCATTGAAAGTGAAAGACTGTTTAACATTTTTATTGTTGTCATCTGTTCAGTTGTGTTCGACCCTTGGCAATTCTATGGACAAGTTTTCTCCATTCATTTCTGTCATTGATTGCTTCTTTCCATCAAAGCCTGTGTCAGTTTTGATTGTATCAAGTCAATAGGTCCTTTGGTGGCCAGATCTCCTTTTGCTGCTGATCATACCAAGTATCATTGATTTTTCTAATAAATTTGACTGTATGACATGCCTGAAGTACAAGATCTTGAGTAAATAGTGAAGTCATTAAAGGTCACTGTCTTTCAAATATTTGGCCATTGTCATCAAGTATAGTTCACTCACACTAAATAGAACGATATTAAGTCGGGACACTTCTGATTTCTTTTTTTCCTTGTGATATTACGTGTACATTCCATGTTGCAGTCCGTTTGATTTTCTTTTGGCTCAGGCCAACACATTCTCCAAGGACTACATCAGCGGTGGGTTCCCAGGAGGGTTTCTCCTATCCATGTTAAAAATGCCCAAATGGATACTGGTGGAAAACTGATGCCCTTCCCTAGTTGCTTGTTCAGTATTTTCTGGCCTGGGGTGATACCACTGCATACTATATTTGAATTTGTTGAAGTATCTTTCATAGAATTTTTTTGGCAAGAATAACAGAGTGGGTTGCCAGATCCTTCTCCATGCCCCTATAATTGGCCTGTGGGCTGTGACACCCACAATTCACCCCCCTCACCACATTGAGAAATGCAGTGGCATTTTGAGGAGGTTGTTAATATAGTTGAATATTATTTTTACTATGAATATTATTTTTCTTACAGAGATAGAAGAACAATTGCTGACATTTACAGGAACCAAACTGCAACAGTAATAATCAAAGAACATACAAAAGAAGTGCTAATAAAAACAGGAGTCCAACAAGGATATTCCCTATCCCTGTTACTTTTTAATCTTTACATAAAACTAGCAGTTAATGAAGTTAAAAACAATTTAACACTGGAGTAATAGTGGAAGGTAAAAAGATATAGATGCTATGATTTGCTGATGATATAGTAATTCTAGCAGAAAGTAAAAAAGATTTGGGAGAAACTTTAAATAGCATGGATGAAGTCCTATGCAACAACTACCGCATGAAAATAAACAACGAAACGAAAGTAATGAAATGTAGTAGAAATAATGTGGATTTACCACTGAATATAAAAATAGGAAGAGAAGAGATTACTGAGGTAGTAGAATTTTGTTATTTGGGAAGTTGAATTACTAAAGATGGACGACAGCAGCGATATTAAATGTCAAATAGCACAGACAAAATGAGTTTTTAGTCAGAAATATAATTTGCTTACATCAAAAATTAATTTAAAAGTCAGGAAAACATTTCTAAAAGTATATGTTTAGAGTGTAGCTTTATATGGAGGTGAAACTTGAATGATCGGAGTACCTGAGAAGAAAAGATTAGAAGCTTTTGAAATGTGGTGTTACAGGAGAATGTTAAAAATCAGATG
>JAAAKQ030330378.1:4864-26422 GCA_010016005.3 Zanna intricata
CGGTACTTTTCTATTTCGGAAGGAACAAATCTTTTAATACAGAGAGAAAATTAGGAAAATCATATTTTCATTATCTGATGCATTTAAAATAGACAAAACTGTTAGCTTAATATATGAATGTTTCTGTATTATAGAATAAAACGTTCGAATTTGGTTCGTATAATTATTTCAGTTGTGGAGGAATTGAAAAAGGTTCCATGTTATTTTAATATATAAGGGGACATTAACGGACATCACAAATGTAACTATGCACCGATGTTTACAAAAATCAAATTTATTACATTCAAATAATAATGATAGAAAGATTAGTAATACTGGAATGAATTTTTATTATTTGTAGAAGATACACAGTATGGCCACCATTTACTTCTAGGGATCCCTGAAAATGTCTGAAAATACACGAAAAGAATTACATTTAAAAATTCAGTAATTTTATTTCTCAGTTAATTTGGAGATCGTTCGTGTAAAAAGATCATTTATAAATAAAACTCGGTAGGTGTAAGATTCGGAGATCTCGCGTCCAGATTTGTTTTCAAATGAACCTCTAAATACTCTGGGGATAAAAACATTAGCAATATGCGCAATTTCTTCATATTTTTGGAAGTACGCTCTAGCAATTTCTTCCTTATTCAGTCGTCTAAATGATTTCATTGTAATAACGTTCTGAGTTTATTGTATTCTAAAAAAAAACTGAATGATTATCCGCCATCTTGACATAGCACACCAAATTCCAGTTTTTTCGTCATGTAATAGTTCTTCCAAAATCATCATACACAGAATATTCTGTGAATTATTCACAGAATACCAACTGTTCTGGTTGTTGATACAGAATATTACATCGAGAATGATTTCTTCTTTTTTTATTTATAAAATCAAATACCACTCCTAATATTGAACGCGTTCAGAAAAATCAGTAATCTATAGCTGGTATGTTGCAATTATTTTGTAGGGACAAAGTTTTAAATGTTTTGTCATTTATTTCTATGCGTACTACTCCTTCAGATTTCTGCTTGTTGTGTAATTTTCTGATAGATTTGATCGGACTTTGAGCTATGCAATCAGAAATGCTATCTAACATTTTTTCGTCAGGATTGATGATTTTCCGGACTCGGGTGCACAGATCTAGTTGCTTGGAACTTATCGATCAACGTTTCGCACAGCACTGTAAGGTACTACATCAACGTCTGGAAATTTTTGATGAAATATTCCCTTTACATATTCTGTGTGCTACTCTACGTTTTCATCTAAAAAAATAATCAAGCTTCAAGTGTTAAAACTATTGGCACATTGGAAACAAAAGAGTAAATAAAAGTTTTGGCGGTTATGAAGATAAAAGTATTATTAATAATAATACAACATTCATTATTACAATAATGAAACATGAAATACAGCTATGAATAAAATCAGCTGTTAGTTAGCTGACAGCTAAAAAACAAGTTAAATCTTATTTTATTTGTTGAGATTCAGATGCTATTACTTTGGTGCTCAGTTACATTTAGGACATCCACCTTAAGGGACTATTATAATATTTTTAGGTGTCCCTTTAATAACGTAACAATTAATGATTTACTTTTACGTTACTTTTATTAATACGTTACTTTTTTTGGTTTCGAGGAAAAAAATTTTTTTTTTCGTACTTCGTATATCTTTTTCTTTTCTCGTGGTATGTATATCATAATACATGCTTATATTTTTTACGTTTCAGCTTTTATTTAATTTTTTCAGTTTTCATTTCATTTGTGTCTCCTTTTGTCTCCCTTAGTATATTTCATGAATTTATTTCGGTTGATTAATTGATTTATTACGGCAGTGTAATTTATAAGTCTGGTAACCACTGATATTTACTATATATGTGTCCTAGTAAATTTTTCTACTTTTACAATAAGTGTACCGAATTTAGTCTGTTGTAAAGAATAATATAATAAACAGTCATATGTAAGGTAAATTTATATTTAGAAAGTTGCAAAACCAATTTATGAACAAAGTTTCATCAAAAGATACGGTATTTTCCTAATTAACAGTTAACTAGGTAAACTTAACAAAAAATGTGGATGATCAAAATTTGTATTTTTCACTCAAATTGTTTTATATTTAAAATATTTATTTAAAAGAGATAAATTTTAAGTATACATGCCAAATTTTTCCTGAAAAAACTTTCCCCTATGCGATAAATGTTTTTCTTTTTTTGTGAAAACAATACCGAAGAAATTCAATAAATTTTAATTTAACTTTATTATTCCTAATGTCTACGTTGTAATCTATTTGACTAGTGAAAAATAAGCAAACCCCCCCTCCCAATTGTTCATTGAGATGAAAATAAAATATATGTTTGAAGTATAAATGATGTGTAGTCTTCTACAGACCCAAAATTATCGTTCCTGAGTTATGTAGTTAATTAAAATTCAACCACCACCAGTATCAACAGACTAGTACTCAAATCCGTATAAAAGCAATTAACCTTTACTAGGAACCTTCAACTTCGAAAATCAGCTGTTAAACAACTGAACCCAACCATCCCATTTCCTAATCCAAGAAGAAGAAGCAGAAGATTGCCGCAGGACAGCTTTCTTTTTCTGTATAACCTCCGGAACCAACGTAAGGAGGTTACGTCAGAGGATGAATGAGGATGATATGTATGAATGTAAATAAAGTGTAACCTTGTACAGTCTCAGGTCGACCGTTCCTGAGATGCGTGATTCATTGAAACCCAACAACAAAAGAATACCGGTATCCATGATCTATTATTCAAATTTCTATAAAAGTAACTGCCTTTACTAAGATTTGAACCTTAAAATTCTCAATTTCGAAATCAGCTGATTTGCAATGACGAGTTCACTACTACACTAACCCGGTGGATTGATATCAGCATAACCTAACACTCACAACAATATATTATTAATTCAAGGATTAAGGTTTGTAATTCATTTACATCTGCTTTACGGAAAGGCAGGCTACAGAAGAAAAAAAGAAAAGAAAAATGAAAATCGGCCCACCAACACGAAGTAAAATCCGTCACCACGGAGCTAGTAGAGACGTAGAAGCGAAAATAGCCCGATGGAAGGAAAATCACAAACTTCAACTGCAACTCACCTATCATCATTTTCACCTAATTATTGCCATTATGTGCCCAGGCAGCACATGCCATCCCCTGGAAGGGGAGTGCATAGCTTTCTCAAAACACTAAGGCCCCTAGTCCGGAAAGCGTATTCCTTTTAGGCCGAAAGACGCTAGCACTGAAAGAACTTCAGGGGACGGATTGAAGGGGAATCACGCCGGGATTACGAAGCTCATATGCGCTTAGCTCCCATGATCAGCTCCTTTCAATTATTTCTCACTGGTCTAGAGAACCAAATAACAACTCCGTCCACAAATAAATCACAAAATCTATAACCGCCACTAAATAAATAATGATCCGCCCGATAAACGAAAGATACAGGAGCAAGGGACATTGGTCCACGCTCTGCGATTAGTAGGGAAACAATAAACTCCCGCTATACTTGCGTTCCGTTAAACAACTGATTTCGCCACGATGAGTTTACCACTAGACCAGTCCGGTGGGCTAATTTAGCTTAAACGAATAAGAATAAATTAAAAGATGTGTGTCAGAACAACAATAAAAAAAAATCTTTTAAAAGATCTTCTTTTAATTAAAAGATGTTGTAGTTCTTCTTTTTCTTATTTTCTTGTGACTGCAATGCTACAATAAAAATGGTGCACCCGAACGTAATAGCAGGTGAAAAAGTATGTTCACCAATGAGTAATCTACGTCACTTTTGTTCTGGGAGTTGCTCATTTTGAATTGTTTTTTTTTATTATATGAAGAAAACTGTATCGTTAGAAATATCTTAATTACATGTGAACAGCACCTCCACTTTCATAATATTAAATCTTTGGAAATTTTTACCAAGTAGAAACTTCCGCTTTAATTGTTATGGATTTTAAGTTTATGAACTCGTTTTATGATGAATAATACAGGTAGTTTATGAAGTAATAATTTCGATACTTGAATATTTCGCTATTTCGAAATATTGAATCAGCAGAAATAAAAATTCTAATAGGTACGTGTGCAGAGTTTGACTTATATATTTCGAGAACTGGAATGCAGAGTGAAAATCTGATGATACTGATAAACTAATCTGTTGGTAAAGTTAGTAATTAAGTAACTATTAATTTGAACAAAGAAAATGGAATTAACAGTTTTTCCTAACCGTTAAAGTGTAATCGTATCTTCGTAATCCAATAAGATTTTTGCAACTTCAGCTAAGGTCTTTAGTATAATTTAATGATATATTTTTTATAACCAAAGTTTACGGGAAACCTGACATTAAAGAGTCACTCAAATATGGATATCCCTTGTAAAATAAGTATCCATCAAATGAAGTGGTATCCTTTCATCAGTGCCCGGAATACGTTGTTTTTTCTTCGGCATGCCGAGTCCACCAAAATGCAGATGATATTTAACTGTACAAATGATTCTTTCATTCTTCTCTCCATAAGAGGCTAGAAGTACAATAAACGTCAATAACCTCAAGGAAAGTAACTCTTATCTAAAGCTGTTTACCTCAAGACATTCTGCATATGCCATAATAACTATAAGAAAGACTAGAATTGATAATACATATAAAACAATGAATTATTATTTTATTGTTTTCTACTTCTTTACATGAAAATTTATGCATTATATAAACTGTATCCATTTATTACGAAAGAGCTCGGTTATTTTTTGATTTAATAAGATGTAACAATGTCTGTTCTGTAACAAAATGATTTTGTTACAGAACAGACATTACAAACTTTCGTAAAAAAATTATTGTACGATGCTGTTTGTTATCCACATATCAAAAATAACTTTTCCTTAAATTTGAATCGATTGCTCCCTTGCGTTTTTTTTTATCTTACAATAATTTAAGAATTAGTATTTGGATTTGTTGAAATACTGTCGAAACATAGTTCATGAATGAACTCGAAATACTGTCGAATGTAGGAATACAGCTCATGTATTCCTAATCAATAGGAATATCAGTTTTCAAGTGACACCAACTCGGATAAAGAAAAAGAGAGAGCTCCTATAGAATTCTTTGTGATTTTTAGCAAACTAACCGTGAAATCTCAAGAACAAAGAATTTTGTTCGTCTTTCCCCCTCAGACAAATAAATCGTGTAAAATCATAAGCAACCTTCTTTCAGTACATGTAACATAGGACTAGTAGTAACAGCAGTAATTTAATAATCAATAACTTCTGGAGTTATTGAAGAAATTTAAATAATCCTTTTGATTTTATGACGCTGTTAAGTAATTAATGTACTTTCACTTTATACTGCTGAAAAATTTCAGCAGTATAAGATATAGCAGTATAAGCAGTATAGATATAAAAACAATCTCTATATATTAATTATTATTATTATAATAGTTATTTTTACTATCTCCAATTTGTATGTTAGCTTTATCTTAATTAATTTCCTTAATATCTTAATCCCTTTTTAATGCCTTAATTGCCTTTTCATCTTTTCCTTTTTATTTCAATTTACAAATGTATTATCAGGTTGTTAATAAGTCTTTAGTTTTTCTTTTGAACCATTATAAATTGGTGATTTAAGTATTTAATTAATTACGATATAATGACGTCAAGTAATCGTTTATATAGTATATAGCTGTTTATCGCAAATAATTGACGACAAGGAATTGGATATGATATTTTTACGTCCATAATGCTACGTATGATTTTTTGATGATTTATTTGACTACGGATTACAGTAACTAACAATACCCCCAAGAAAGACAAGGACACACCGCCATGATTGTTGGTTGTGATACAAGGAAGAAGATTAAAATCTCAGCTATAAAATATAATAAAATTACTACCTAAAAGAGTATTATTTTTAGTGTCGGTCAGATGGATAATTAGGTCTATAAAATATAAAGGGGGCGTAAGCCCCCCGTCCGTTTCTGATTTATTATGTAACACCTTCATTTTCAACAATCTGAGAGATTTTTTATGTCGGTAGAGGGTTTACTTGATTACGGTAAACAAAGCAAGTATGAAAACGAAAATAGATATTCTTCTTTAACATATATATGTCTTTAATTTTGGAACCAAAAATGGAAGGAGGACGTCACTCAGCACAAAACCACATTGGGCCTACTCGGGATATTAATCTTTAGACCCAAAAGTACATTTTCAATTGTTTTTCATGAGTTCAAAGGTTGTCATTAAAAAGGAAAGTACTGGTCGTCCCATTGCAAGCTAATAATATTTAATACTATTTGAAATTTTCATTTTAATTTTATCCTCGCGCGCGCGCGTGTATGTGTGTGTGTGTGTGTGTGTGTGTGTGTGTGTGTGTGTGTGTGTGTGTGTAAAAATAAGTAAAAAAAGCGCTGTTGGTGAATATCTATTTGCGTTATCTATTTTGATTGAACTGTGTTCATTTTTCGATATAGGTAAAGAAAATCTATTCTACTTAATAAGTATTAAGTAGAATGTGTTTTGATAATCTATTTAATAAATGTCTACGTGCTTTTAAAAATATTCTCCATAATTTATTAAAACTTTGAACTTTAATTAGAAAGAAGAGATTAGTTGACTATTACAGGAATCTATTTTCATGGATTGTTAAAAGATAATAAGTCCTTAATTTAGTATTATTTGCGGCAAAAATTTAATGAATAATATAGGTTAACGATCTGATTTTTTTTTTTTTATGAAATCAATCATTATTGTAGCAGTAAAGAATTTTAACTACAATGAGGAATTTGAGGACAACTAAGTTTTACGTGATTAATAGTTAGTATTCCTTTTTTATTCATTGTTGATAAATTTGTAAATGTAGTTTGGATGTTATTATTTTAACGTTAAAACCAAATTACTTCGTTAACCGCTATGATGTGTCGTGTTAATAAGTTATCGGTAGTTAAACCAAACGTAATCACTTATTTCTGTTGTACAAGACAGGAAGTGTTTATTATTAATAAAGACCATTATTTCCTGCCGGTCGAGGTCAGCAGCGGATGTCGGTAGAGACCAGAAAGGAAATGGAAATATCTGGCGGTCGCTGTAGAGAATTGTTATCAGTAATTAAAGAGGACAAGAACGCAAGGGCTAGTGGCACAGAGGAAGATGGCCATCCGCAATGCGCTATTATTGGGTGACTCTTGGCGGAGCCTGCGTGCTGCGACCGTGTGGTGGGGAACTGGGAACCTCCACTCCCAGTCCCAGCGCCAGCAGCGTTCATCAACATCAATAAAGAGAGTCAGAGAGGAGACTCTGTGGGATGATACCGCTTGCCGCTATAGTGACGCAAGGTCCAGATACAGACGGTCAAATAACGCCCGCTCTGCTGTTGATGCCAGCACGCCCTCGCCCTTGCCCGGACCTCGCAGTATCATCGTCGCCGTCGACCGACTGCAGTCGTCGCTGGCTCTTGTCCATCTCTAATCGTCACTAGGTTCGTAACTACTTTAATATTTATTTCTTTTTTCGTTAGATAAAAAAAATTTACTAACACCAGAAGATGATTACGCCGGTTGAATTGCGTCCGACTAACATAATTAATCTATCGTTTTTTCGTTCTTCTGCGTTTTTAAATGTCGTCCTCGATGTTCTTCCTGTTAGGAGAAATACGATTTTAAGAACCGCGTGATCTACAGTCGGTCATCTATCATTTCATTTCATTCTATTGATAACCACTGATAAGCGGGTCGAAGACGAATTACTGTTCCACTGTCTACAGCCTGCCATCTTACATCCGGTTGTTTATCCGTGTCAGTTGTGTCGACGCTCACGCACAAGCACAAGCTTACATGCATGATAGTTTGTGACGTAGGTTTGATGACGACCACTAGATGGCAGCAGTCGTGTAGTTGGATGATAAGCCCGTAGATCGTTTGGTAGGGTATACCGTTTGTACCCTTCGTCTTGGTTGACGTCGCCGTTGTCTCTCTACCACTGCCATATTGATTTTCACCTCCGGCAACGCTCGCCCTTCGATGTTCTCTTCTGTCTTCCATCTTCGTACTCTTCTTATTCCTTCTTTTCTGTATTTTTTTTTTTTACTTTTAATTTCCTCGTTACAGTACGGAGTTAATGTTACAAAAAAATTACGTCTTGCTAAATATGTGTTTTAGGCGCTGATTTTGAATTATTAAAATTAAAAATATATACACAGATAGATATTGATCTTAATAAATCGTTTTATAAAATCATTAGTTTTGTATATCATAAATACTAATGCTCCTTGCAACAGTTCAAAAGATTTACAACTGTTTTGGAAAAAAAAAACAACTTTTAATTGGATTTATTTTTAAGAACTAATAAGATATTCTTTTTATTACGACTCTTACTTATCGTAAACAACCTTTTCAATTTTAACCGAACTTATTAAGCAAAATACGCCTTTGTTAAAGTTTTATTTATTATGGGAATGAATATAGGTCAGTGGTGTTAAGGGCGGTATTTTAAAAGTTTTTGCGTTCCCCCTCTTCCATTCGTTGTTTATCTTTTACTTATTTACGTATGCACCCGCCAAATACGCGTGTACTTACTCGTACTTGTAAACATTGTTATTGTTATTATTATTATTATTGTTATTATTTATTGTGATCGATCGTAAATGTATATTCTCATGAGTTTGTAAGATTATCGACTAATAAAATTTGGCCTACGGCTTATTGATGAAATAATGTTATTTGAATGTTTGTGATAGTAGTGTTATTGAGATAACATAACATTTTAATATGATATCGATTAAATGATTGGCAAACGCGCTAGTTCCATAAGGAATGTCGACCTCCCTTAGGAGCCCCTTTCCGTCATCGTCACTATCATCACACGCTTTCTCGTTTCTTGTCTTGTCTTGTGGCTGTGGCCGTTGTGGTCGGCTGGGTGCGGACTATCTGTATCTGGTTACACCTGGCATCTGTCTGCTCTTCTTTCCCGCCCCGACTCTTTCCCTATCCATCTATTCAATAAAGCCATCCTTTTCTATATCTCGCATCTATTACCTGAAAAGCGACTAGTTATGCTGTCTCCCTGTTTCTTCCCTTTCCTTGCAATTTTCTACCCCCTGCTCGCTCGTCTTCATCTCTTTTTGTTATCGTTTATTTCTACATTATGTTTCATTAAATTAATTTTATTCTTTTACTTTTTATTATTTTTCATCCTTTTTTACTTACTTTTTTTGCAAATATGTACATGCAATAGCTTTAATTAATTGTCGATTTAGAATGTGACTAAGAAATATTGGCTTATATCCTAGTTGTACTAATAAAAGTTATTTTATTTGTTTAAGTTTACCCAAGTTCTTTTCATTCCTTTTGCAATTACTGTTTACTAATTAAAAACTAATGTTTCTTTTTTGTTGCATTAAATATATTCATTATTTATTATGAAATTTTATAACGATTTATACGGTACGAATGTCTTATTTAGATCAGTATGTAGTCGATTATTTTTCTCCATGCATTTAAGACATGTGTAGATTAAATTATTTATTTTAATAATTATCCTCTAAGACCTGAATATTTTTACGAATAGATTTTGTGTCCATCTATAAAATGAAATTATAAACTAAACATAATTAAAAATATTTAATCTGCGCTCTACAACAGATGAAAATATTAAAATATCTTACATAATAATTAAATAATGGTATCACTAATTACATACGTTTAATAGCTATGCGATTTCGAGATTCTTTTGTAAGTTACTTACGTTTTTAATTTGTAAGTTAAGTACTTTAACATTTTATCTGTGATATTACAAATTTGGTATATTCGAATTGTCTTTTCGTTAGCCACGTGGGTGAAATTGATACGCACCAACATTTGTTCATATCTGATACATTTACTTCTGTACCAGACATTTTACTTATAGGTTTGTGTTTACATTTAAATATTTCTGCGTAAAAAGTTAATTTTTCGCAGTTTCCCATATCACTTCGTATTCGTGCAGTTGATTTTGCAGACCAAGTAAATGAATAAAATTATATCTCAGTTGTTGTATCCGATTTAAATATTTAAGTTATAGCTCAATTTCATTACTGAATTTGATGTTTTTACACCGATGTTAAATTATGGATTTTTATCATTTTTGCTGTTAAAATCATAAAGAATATAATTTATATGAAAATTTTTTTAATTAAAATTCCACTTGGCCGATGTAAACAACGAAAGAAGAAAACATACTAAGCAATTGTAACTTATCACCATAATTAATAATCCAAGACATCAGTGTTGTTATACGTCAAAGAGTTAGCACAGGTTAAATATTAAAATTATTTTTTATTACTGAAAAAAATTCTGGATAAAAATATATACCTTATTATTATTGTTATAATATATATATGCATAAATTTGTTTATCACTCGATGGCTAATGCATAAGGTATCGTACGAAATTACTTCCATACATTAATCAGGTCTTAGAACAAATTAACAGTAAATATTAATAGAAGAAAATATAGAGAAGAAAGAAGAAGAGATTGTGACTTCTACTACCCTCCAATGTACATAAAATGCATAATATCCGAAAAATCAAGGAAATAATAATTTTCAATAGAATTTATTACTGATTAATCATTATTCTTAATTTAAATATTCAAGTTTATATTTTAGTGAATGTATGTGTGTGTGTGTGTGTCTGTGCGTGTGTGCGCGCGCGCATGCGTAAGGGGGTACGTTTGAATAATATTGTTGTCTTATTTAGTGATTTTAATTTATAATTTTAAAATTTTAGTGTTTTTCATTTCTTAAACGGTTTTAAATAGTGTGCTGTATTTTGTAATGATAAGGCTTGGCTAAATTTTTACATCGTATGATAACGTCGCATTCTATTTGGCAATCTTCGGTTTTATAATCATTTAATTTGAATATTTCCATTTCTGCTTTGATTATGATTATAAATCAGGTATAAGATACTTTACGATAACAGAGTATACCGTACATTAATTACATAGGTTACAGTTGTTTCCTGACGGTAGCAATTTAATGTGAACAACGCTTTTAAGTACGAATAAACACTAACATGTAAATAACTTATCCTCATGTAAAAAACCATTTTACTTTTAAAAGTCTTTTAATAAGTGGTAATTTAATTTTTTTATTTTTCGTATGTATGAAAAAGTAAAAAAAAAAAAAAAAAAAAAAATTGTTAGGCTATTAATATTTACTGTTAATTTGTTCTAAGAATTAGCCATCAAATTATAAACAAATTTATGCATATGATATATATATATATATATATATATACACACACGTAATAAGGTATATATTTTTATCCAGAATTTTTTCAGTAATAAAAAATAATTTTAATATTTAATCTGTGATAACTCGTTGACATGTCTTGGATTATTAATTATAGTGATAAATTACAATTGCTTAGTGTTTAAGTGATTTACTTAGGCGCTAATCAGCTGTTAATTTATGCTACAAAACCCAGATTAAATTATAAATTATAGCATAATTATTTTTAATTAAAAATAAATTACTATACTGTGAATATGTTTAATACTTATCGGTTCAATTAACGTCACTGGTAAGAATTGTTGGCTTGAATCTGGGCAATCGCAAATCAAGCTGTAAATAATTGAAACTGCAGCATTTTAATCAACTGTATATTTGTGTGATTAAAAAATATACAGCTCAGCTTCCTGGACGAAAATGGAAAATTAAAACCACATTTACAAGATGTACTTTTTAAAAAATTAACCTATACATGCCGAAGTTTACTATCCTTTATGATCGTAGTGATTTATTTATTTTTTTTTTTTAGCATTTATCTTTTTTAGGATTTAAAAAAAATTAAAATATAAACTTTTTTTTTTAATATATAAGATATAGGTGAAGTTTTTGTATAGTTTATTTTTCCGCTGTAAATTGGTACTAAACAAGTACGTATACTACTTTGAAAGAAAGCAATGGAAACTGGTGTCACCGACCGGCTGTCAAATAGTTTTCGATAAATCACTATTGTAATCCTCATTCTAAATTCTCTAAAATTTGACAAATAAGTTTTTTTTTAAATTATTTTTATGAGTGTTTTTTTAAATGTTATTTTATTAACATTTTGTAGGTTTGTTTATTGTTATAATTTTTAATTCATATACATTATTAATATACGTTTTTACTAATTTGGAATCTAAAAATAAAATGTTTTAATATATTTATTTCAGAATCCATTTTACTTATAATTTTCGTCTCTGGTTATCTTTCATAGATTTATTGTATTAATAAAGAATGCATTCGATGTATATCGTTTTAGTAAACGTAAACCGGGCACTTATTTTAAACTTAAAAAGTTTGTACTTCTCTATGTTTTTCAAATTATGGTCTATTCAGCAGGTTATTTAGTTTGTAAAATCTAAGTGGGTCACTTCATAGAGCCCCCTTGTCTTGAGTGAGCGGTCTGTATGTACGATTCCGGACGGAGGTCACATCTACTGAGGAACGGCGCTTCTACTGCATATTGTGTTCTAATACTACGTACAAACAAGAGCCGGCAGCTGGCAAGTGGCAAGTCGGTTGTAATGTCGACCCATCCTACGTTGACTACAGTCTATCTTTACTAATAGTTAAGTTAATGTAACGTTCTCATTTCATTTTGCTCTCGCTTAAACCGAAACTTGTCGATGAGAAATAAATATCGAGATTATTTGAACTGTTAAATTTTTCGTATGTCGAATACTGAGTAGCATAAAAGTAGAAATCTTTTTTAAGATACTAAGTAATTGAAATAGATTGTTTTATTTCACGATAAGATCACATTAAATGATAATGATGTTTGAAAATATTTTATTTCTCCTTTTGTAGTTTAAGTTATTATCATAAAAGTATAAGTGATCATTTTTTTTTCCTTAAAAAATTACAGCCTTAATATTTACCTTTAGTAATATAAATTGGGAAAGTTCGTGTAATTTTTTAAAAAGTTTTTAAACATTTTATTGACAATCAAAGAAAACAAATTATATCTGTAATAAGCTCGATTTTATTTGTAATTTTAACTAATTATTTTACTTTTTAATCTTGATATTATTATTATTTTTATTTATTTATTTTTTTTGTTACAACACGAAATTTAGTTTAAATTGATTTTCTCAATTTCTTAATAAGGTCGTTCGGAAAAATGATGATTCATTGTTTGCCTTAAGGGGTCTTAACTAGTTTTAAAGCTTAAAGACTAAATAGAATATCTTATTCCAAAGCGACAATAACTTCAAAGCCCCTCCCAGAAGACTTGTATACGGAGAATACACGGTACAAATTGATCGACTGCTATCTGGGGTCCGGGGGCAGGACGTTGACTCATCCATCCGTTTGAAGAGAATCAATATAAGCAAGCTGTGAAGTTTCTGTCTGCTATTTCTGTCGGTAGCTGTGCTGGAAGATCGTCGTCTCTCCGTTTGCCAACACACACGCCTGGTGCCGCCTACCTGTTTTACTTAACTACCGTATTTTCTTCTTATTTCCATCCGAATCCATTAAAAGATCAGGAAAGAGTATACAGCAGTGCGGTAAACAGAAACAACGTCGATGCTGTCTGTCGAACTTGTTACTGAAATCTTTTTTTAGTTACAGTATCTGTTTCTTTTATTACATCAACAGAAATTAAAAACGTAAAAATTTAACAGATTTTTTCTTTCAAAACGAATTCTCAATTCTTGTAATTTAGCTTAAGTGATACAACAATGAACTGACAGTAGCTTTTTCCGATGCAGAATTTTTAATTATTTTACTTACCAAGTAAAGTAACAAACAGTAAAAATAAAAAATATTGCTAACTTGTATTTAAAAGGTTACGTCTTTATTATTAATTATTTTTTGAATATTGGTATTTTTTGAGTTTATTTCAGTTTTGTTTAATAATTGTAAAATAATCTATGATTTTAATTTTTTATTGTATGCTGTTAGAATTATCTTTTTAAATGGTCTCCTGAAAAGAATTCGGCCGTTACAATGCATGAAATCACACCTGCTTAACCGATAAACAGTCCTTGAAAGAAAAGATGACTTCAAAACACTAGGAAAAAAGAAAATAATCACGAATTCTTGTATCGTATGGTTGTTTAATTATTTATTACATGTCTGTTTAATAGCAATATACAACTTTCAAATCCACTTATGATTCAGGCGTACTCGTTTTAAAGTAGTTGCGTGACCTTTCTCGGTAAACTTCAACAGATCGGATCCTTTTCAAAAGTACTTTCGCATATAATTGAAAGGTTCAATCCAAACTTACCAGACCGTAGACAGTCATCTGCCATCTACTCTTCCCGTATATATCTCTCACCGAACAGAGACTGCAAGGGGATGGTACAAAACCCCTCTTAAGTTTTACCACCCTAATGGGTTTCAGAGAACGGATCTAAAGGGATTGCGCCGGGAGAGTGATGCAATTATGAAACTTTCTCGGTTGACCTACCCACCAACGCAACTCAAAAAAGATCTGTGATCTAGAAGGATCAGACGCGATTCTATTTTCGGTCCGTTAAAAGATAATGTTAAAGATAAATAACATATTATAAAGTATATATAATCGTCAAGAATGATTCAGCGTAAAGGGAAGAAAATGTTCTGGCTCTGCAGTACAAGTGGATGGGGAGGTAACACACTTGTGTTCTGTTCCTATCCCGGCCGTCAAGAAATTTGGATTCTAATATAATGAGAACGACTATGTATATAATGTATAGCAGGTTAAATTATTTCAAACTTTTTTAAACTTCAGAATTATTGCCTCTTTTTTCGTTATACTTGTAGAAAAAAAGTCAAATAACAGAAATACAACAAGGATTTCTTCAGCCCGGAAGAAAAGTTGTTTAATAATTAATCACATTGTTTTAAAATTCAATAAAAAATAATTTTTAGTAATACTATACTAACGCTTCCATAATAATAACATTTTAGTAAAATCGAAAACATAAAACATTTTAGTGTATTCAAATATGCTTAAAGTACCATTACTGTTTAAGTGTGCTCATTCAATTTGTTTTTTTACTTATCGAATCGGATGTTTTTAATGATTCAAATTTTACTGATCTTTGTTTAGTTTTATTCAGAAAAAGTTTCATCGTTTAGTGTTTTTCCCGTATCTTTTGTCAGTTTAATTAATATTATTGATTTCCATATCGACGATTCCATAGTTCAATAAAATACAAGAAGAAAATTTTTACTTAAGTTAATAATTGTTAAATATTATAATAGAAAAAAATTCTGAACTTAAATAAATTCCTTATTATTTTATTTTTTTTAATTACTTACAGTCATGTACGAAGGCGAAGTCTAACCTCAACTCTTCTCTTACTATAAAAGTTTGCAATTTCATCAAAATATCTTCTTTGCCTATCAGGATAAAATTTGATTTTTATTGTAACATATTGAATTAATTTCGCTGATATTACTTAAAAATGAACTGTCAAATCCTGATAGAATTCAACCGATTCAATGCATATAAACCCCCCTCCCGAATCTGACGGATCGCTGTAATTCGTACCCTAAAACTGTGAAAGATTATTGAGAATAAGCTTTAAATGTAATTTTTTATTTTTTAACATTCATGATCAAAACTGAAAGAGGAAGGGTTATCGGGTTGATAAAAATATCACCTCAGAGTATTATTTAATTTCACGATATATTGATTATAAGAAAACTAATAAAGTACCTGAAAAATATGATTTCAAAATATTTTTTACTGCTGTCTGTTTTTACTCTTCTTTGAATATTTAAGAATATTAAACACAACAGCGTTTATTTTATGTACTTACGTTATATATTTTAGAAAATGATTTACAGGAAATAGTCTAAGGAAATGTCATTGGAAATTTGTGCTTATCAGCGATATACTTCTGCTTGTTTAACGTTAACTGATGCAATAGAATATGCAGAACATCCAAGGTCATACGAGCACGAGCTAGCGATGGTACTCATGTGACGCGTGAGGTTTACAGGAATCACTACATGTATAGCAAGTAAGCCAGTAAAGCTGACGTCAACGTTATTGATGAACGCTTTTCGTTTTTAATCCTTGGAATACATTACAATAAATTCACACTTCACGTCTATTGTAATATCAGTTCAGATTACAGTACGTGTCGATAGATTTTACGAATAGATATAACATCTTATCTCACAATTAATTTACTAAATAGTTAAAAATTTATCTATTTTTAAATTTAATGGTGGCTTTCCTTACACCGGTCGTTACATATTTCATACGTAGCTATCTATTTGTTAAATTTGGTTTTCCTTTTATCATTGAAATGTGTATTTTTACATTATTACGTCACATTCATACTTTGTCCCTGTAAGGAAGTTTTGAGAACATGAAATTTTCGGTCATTTAAAAAAAAAAAAAATGATTTATTTATCATTAAATCTGTTTTAACCTGTTTTCTTTTATAAAAATGTTTGTATGCATAAATAAATTTTTATTCACTACAACTCAAGAAGAGCCATCCTGCTATGTGAACGAAATCGGTTAAACAAATTAACAAATTTAGTTAACTTTTCTATCGCCGATGAAGTAATTACAGGATGTTTTCTTTGAAGAAAAAGGTAAAGGTAATGATCGAGGTAGAATTGAAAAGAGATTTTCAGATCGATAGATTACTGCTTTAATTATATCATACGCACAATGTCTTGTGAATTCATAATTTTCCGTTACTAAAAATTACCTGAGAATTAATTCTTGTCGGTTTGAATTAACGAGACCGTATTTTTGTCTGAGTCATTTATTTCTTCTGTTTTCCATATTTATATTTTATCTCATTTGTTTTAAGGGGAATTCTTAGAGCAGTTTTTCATTTCTATTAAACTAAATTATCCTCGATAACTATTAATATCAATGTGTTGTGAATTGAAGTACGTAATTGAACGGTGAATTATACATGTTATATTTATATTTGACTTTATTTCGGAATGATATTTTATTACTTTTAATGTTTCTCTTCATCGACTAAATAACCATATTCTGGTTCTTTTCTATTTTAAAAATAATACTTACATCGTCTAAAATATATATATATATATATATGAATATATCTTTTGTCGATTTATATTGCTATGATAATCAGATCACTACCTTTTCTGAATTGGTATTATTTGATTTAAATTTGTGAAAGAATGAGGTTATATAACATGTTTTTTCATTCCGTTCAACGTTTTCATATATATTTATCCAAGGTTATGAACAGATTAATGAAATGAAATAAAATATACGAAAGCTATGATGTGAATTACACACTTTGTTATCTCTTTCGGAGTTGCAAAAGGAATTCATTTTTGAAGCAGCGGAATTATGGATTCAAGATTAATTAAACTTCCGATGAAATTAACATGTTTATGATGTAATTGTTAAGTGGGCGTGATTCTTGCTTGATGATTTTACATGCTGTTCCCTTAGGGTAGATTCACCAAGCAACAATTTGTATAGAGATGTGTTTGTATACTATTACAATTTTTGTAAAATCTTTTTACAGTTATTTTATTAATTTTTGTTTTTTTTTTTTTTTTTGTTTACTGTAGTGTAAATTGTTAATGTTTTAAACTTTCTCAGAAATTATAAACTTTTTTTTTTTTTCTCTTTATCTGTCTAGCCTCCGGAACTACCGTAAGGTACAGTAATTATAAACTGTACTTATTCAGCCTTCGGTTGTAATTACATCCGATTTCAACTATTCGTTTGAATCCTACTCCGATTATTGAATCTCTCATTTTGATAATTCGCTTTACACGGTGGCCGTACGTTTCTAAATGCATTATATATATATACATATATATGTATGTGTGCGCGCGCGCGCGTATCTATGTAGCACGGTCGTGAAGTGAAGGCATTTTATTTGTAGATAACGACCAAAGCTTTTTGCTGAAAGCAGAATCGGCAGAGCAAAGCTAAGGAGATTGTGCACGAGAAAGTCGAACGGGGAGAAAAACTAGGTTAGACAAAGATGGATGATGCGAGATGAGCTGAAGCGACAAATGGATCTTCTGTGTAGACGCATAAAAGAAGGTGAAGATGATGATAAAGAAATAGAAGAAAGGAAAGTCTGATGAAGAAAGAAGGGTACGGTGTAGTGGGGGTTGATGAATATCGTCCGTCCTTTCTGGAACAGAAGTAAGCAGCAGCACCAGCATTCGCCCTGAGCCCTTGCTATGTTCTATAACGGACTTGTATAATGCAAGTCTTTTCAAGGCCATTGAACTATCAAACTTCCCCCTAGAATTTCTTTTATAATTTTTATTATATTTTATCGGATTTCAAAGGGATGAATATTTTTTTTCATGTTTTTAAAATCGTACTTTCGAAACTTGTTTTCGACTCTTATAAAATTTTAACATATAAAAGGTTATTGTATAGTCAAGGTAAAATATTTCTTTGTTGAGACTCAGTATTTCAAATCTGTGCAAATTTAAGCATTTAGAATAATGTAATGAAATATTCTTGTGCATGAAAGAACGAATGAACAACAGGAAATGTTCTATTGTTCAGTTATTCTTAAGACTAAATTTGCTAAAATTCTTCAAATGCGTGCTATTTTTTTAGTGTGTTATTATTCTTTTTATAATTATTATTATCTGTCAATGTATATTATATGTATTTTTATGGGAAATAGCTTCAGCGTTTGTATATAGTTTGTATTTGTAACATTTACTTAGAATGATTGAACTACTGAACGACCTTTTCTTTGAATTTAAAAACCTAATGTATTCAGTACCAATAGAGCTATATGTTCTAATCAGAATCACTGAATTACTCATAATGTTGTTGGAATCACCCACGAGCATATTTTAATCAGTACCGTAAAGCATCGATTATTCCATGCTCCATCGAATCATATAGAGATATCGAATCAATTAGGGGTTCGATTATTCAGAAAATAGATATTTCGGAAAATCGATGTGTGTCCAATAATCTTTCAATGATATTAGAAAATTTAAAGGATATATGTACTAGTTAGAAAGTTACTTTACACTGCACACTGTAGTCAAATAAAAATAAACATTTATAGAAAAATAAATAAATCGTAATTCTGTTGTTAAAATTTGGTATGATAATAAGAATAATTTTACCTCAGTGTACATGTAGAACTCGTTTAAAAATCATTTTCAAATGAAAAACACTTTTTTTTTTTTTTAATTCTGGATGAAACGTTTTCTTACTCTAAACTCAGATTCCGCACGTCTGAACTAGGAACCACGTGTTAGTACGTTAACTCCGTTCTTTGGAACATATTAAGTTGCTGTAGAGTAATATATTACAGAGCTTTCAGATTACCGATATTCAGATAATTGATGGTTTATTTTTACCACCTAATGTACCATTATTTGTTTATTTGTAATGCTGCTCTGATCCAAAAGTACGTTAAAACTAGTCCTCAATTTTCTATGCCATCAGGTCTAAAAATCCGAACCAAAAGAAAAATCACTCATTCTAGTTTTGCTACAAAATAATAATTTTATGGCAAAACTTTACTTATTAAATAATAATAATAATAATTTTCTTTATTAATAATACTACAGAATTTTTAATTAGGCTAGAGAAGTGGTAAAATTGTTGATTCTGCATTTTAGTCAGTAACTGGTATTCAGTTGCGTAAATCTCATTGTCGAGTCACCGTATTTTAGGTAATCGATGAACATTTTAATTTATTTGAATATACATAACGGTGATGTATTGAATAATATAGGCAAAAAAAAAAAAAATAAATAGGAATAGAACATTTAAAAGTGCATAGAATTTCAAAGGGAATTTTTAAAAAAGTTTTAATTGTATTATAAGGTGCTATAGACAAACTGTTGTTGCTTAAAACGGTGAGATCATGCGTTTTGAAAAATAATGAACGTCTTAGCTCTCAGGTTTGCTATGGAGAGTGAGGAATGAAGTAGTTTCCCGTTGCCATCATTACATAGGTTACAAATAAACACATTCGTTCTTTTCATTTGAAAGACTGATTGTATAGTAAACACTATTATTCTTGGTGCAAACAACTCTGTTTGATGCATGTTGTTTATCAGGTGTTTTAAATAAATCATAGCTATAAGAAAGTCTGGAACAAATAATAATAAAAAAAAAATTACGTTTTAAAGTTTGACTTTTCGGCTGCCATCAAACAACGTTATTATAATGTATATTGACTTTTCTTGGTTTGAAAAAATAATTTACTTCTATAATTTCCATAAATCGTTTATATTATTATTACTTTATCGATTAAAATTTTTTTTTTCAAGAGTATAAAGTTTTAGTGTGGTCAGTTTTGCAATTACAAGTGATTTTCTTTTTTTTGATTAAAACGATTTTTGTGAACATAACAAATTCTCACTCCTTAGTTCTTGAGAAAATTAGATATTTTCGAAAACGTTATAAACCTACGTATTATAACAAACACAATATTATTACAAACTTGTATGTTAAAAGCCTAAACTCTAGTGCATTTTCAAGAGGAAAAAAAAATCCCGTGACAAGCATATTAAGGAACGTGAGGAATGAGGTAGTTTCCTGTTGTGTAAATCAATGAGCTAAATATACGGTTGCAGATCTTGTTGAAATGCAGATGACATCTAGCCCTGTAAGTGACTCCTTTACTCTCTTCATACTGGCGCTTACTGTATGGTATATATCATTACTCTAGGGAAAGCAAAACTTAATCCCTTCAGTGCTTTAAGTACATCACAGCCAGAAGACTGATAAAATTAGTGTAAAACAGTAAATTACTGTTCTTCTTTATGTTATAAAAAAATGTATTGTAATTCTGCTTCAGTTCTGCAAAGTAACATGAACATACACGTTTTATTTTTTTTATTTAGAAATTATTCAATAATACGTATTTAAATTTAAATTTTTTTTTCTTTTTACTCTGAGTAAAAAAACAGGATGGAGGATGATCAATCATCTGAGGATGGAGATGATCGATTTCTAGCGTGTGTGAAAATGCCAGGTAGAAATATAGTAACATATTTGTGCGTAGGACTGATTTTAAGGCTGTAAAAAAAATTATGAAGTATTAACATTCTAATTTAATACTTATACACGTACTTGCGTATTTGTTCCATGTTAAATATTTGTACGTTATACATTTAATATTTATTATATATCGTTTTCAAAATAAATTTCATGTTTCACAATATATATTATATTCATTATAAAATAAAATGATGTATTAAAGCATTTTTCAACAGTTAAATAAATCATTTTAAAGTGGAAAAAAAAATTTGCCCCGGGTGAGGATCGAACTCACGACCTTAAGATTATGAGACTTACGCGCTGCCTACTGCGCTACCGAGGCAGTTGAAGTAGTTAGTGTAAATTTACTAATTTAAGTTAACATTCATTTATTTATTTTACATTTCAATTTTGTACGTTACGATGTATTGTAATAAAATTAATTAGATCGGGTGAAAGAAATAGTTAATACATCGAAATAACTAACTATTATAGTTGTCAGTTGTATAAATACAGGTAACCCTTAATTTAGGCTCAAATCTGTTTTAGAAAATCAACCCTACTGAGCGAAACAATAACGAATCAGAATGTTTAAAACTCGGCCACTCGGCCGGCCTCCGTAGCCGAGTGGTA
>JAAAKQ030330489.1:0-26421 GCA_010016005.3 Zanna intricata
TCGGAAAACCCCGTATTTTAATAACTCAGAAACTCTATTATTATTCTAACAAGCACGAGTTTGATGAACTCGGGGAATTCCAAAGCGGGAGCCTCCAGGTTATACGGCAAGAGTTCGAGCCAAGCGAGCTCTAGGAAGGGCTAGAACGAAGCGAACCCTGATCTGCTAAATATCCTTGACCGCGACGGGAAACGGTAACAACCGTTTAGCGCGGGCGAAGCCGCGGCGGGGATGCTAGTTTTTTTTATAAATATTAAGAAAAGACTTTTTAAAAAAAAAGTATCATTTTTTTCAAACATGCCTTTCAAAAATATATATTTCTCTAAATGCGGCAATATAATTTTATTTGTCAGCTTTTTTTTTTTTTATTGGGGTAGAAACTTATCTCTAATGTTGATGTATTTACATGGTAAAAATTGAACTTAATTATATAGCAAATAAAATATGTAAAATTATGATATTATCTTTTTCCTTTTGATAACATAATGATCTTATTCATCGAGGTATCAGTCGCATTATGTTTCACTTGAATTTATTTCAAGAATGGTATTTTGATTAGTTAGATATATAGTAATTTTTTATTTCAGTACAAAAAAATCAATCAAAAATACTTACAATAGCAACATGAGCAATATTGTACCATATATCAGCAGCATTTTCATCTATTGCTATACTGAGTGCTCGTTCAAAACAGCTTATTGTCATATCATATTGTTGAGCGTAGAAACAACAAAGTCCAAGATTATTAAACAGCTCTGCATTATATAAACCCATTTGAAGCAGTCGTCTGAAATACATGCATTGTAATGATTAAGAAAAATTTTTTTTTTTTTTTTTTTTTAAGACAAATCTCGTATTTGTATATCCTTTTCCTGGTTCTCCATTTCATCTGTCATCAAGAATCAATTTCAATTATTTTTGCAGGAAACAAAGTTACCATAAAATTTAAAATCTAGGATTATTTTAAAACAAAATACATTATAGTACATAAGAATTTCACTTATTCATAATCTATGGGCTGAAAAACCAGTAAAAATCTTATGTGACTATTTTCAGTGCTGTAAAGAAAAGTATTAATATTATACCTCTAACACTATTAAACAAAGAAAGAATATTGTAAAACATATAATAAGCATGAAATTAGTTTTTCTAACATTAAATACAATATTTTTTGGGGTCATTTATGGAAAAATAATAATTTTTTTAAAGCTTTTATCAAAAGCTTTAATTAGCTACATGAACTATTCATTAAAAATAGTTATTCTTAAGTAAAAAAAAAAAGTATGAGAATTATTTATTAAAATAATAATTTTATTACTTAAAATAAGGATTTAATCATATTTTTTAATATTATTTATTGCGAGGTATTTTAACTGAGTAGTTCAATCAGTATAAGCTTCAGAAACAAAGAAATCTAAAATTTCTGCCGATTTTGTGTTTTTTAAAATACAATATTTTAAATTACTTTAAATAATAATTTTTCCCTTAAAGTGTTGGCTCAAATTAATATTTGCAAGTACAGGGAATGTTCAATAATTAACAAGACAAATTGTTGTATAGAAAACTGTTCATTCAATTACTATTTTGAGGATTAAGATTTCAACCTTGGAACACATTTAATCAGCTGTTTTATCATAATTAATCAAAACATAACCTCTTTTGCTGATGTTAGAATGTCAGCTACGCTTGAAACATGTAAGCTGAAAGAGCAACTTTTAGCGTTTAAGATTTTTTTTTTATCAAAAGGTGTGAAACCAGCGGAAATGTACTTAAGGATGTTAAAAGTATGGTGAAAAGTGTTTAAACTGCAGTAACGTATGTAAGTATGTATGTATTATTGTATGTAAGTTGGAACAATTTAATTCGGACCGAACAAGCGTGACTGATTTCAATCACTCTAGAAGATCAGTTGAAGTTTCGACTACCCGCGCTGCAAAATCGCATAAATGAGCTTATTCGCGAAGATAGTAGTGTCAAAATTTTCCAAATTGCTAGTTTGTTTATATTAGTATAGGAAATGACTGTTCAATCATTCATGATGTGCTGAATTATCGGAAAACGTGTTTGAGATGGATTCAAAGACGGCTGACTCAAGCCCATAAAGACACTCGGACTCGCATTATTTTGAGTCAAAGACCGGTTTGAAGCGGAAGGTTAATGACTTTCTAGATCTTACGTATAACTAGTGATGAAACGTGGATACACCATTTCGAGCCCGAATGCAAACGGCAGTGTTTTGAATAGAAACATCCGGATTCGGCAAACAAAAAACAGTTCAAAACAAATGCGTCAGTCGGTAAAGTGATGTTGACGGTATTCTGGGACTCGCAAGGCCCAATTTTACTTAAGAACAAGTACTGGGAACAGCGAGTACCGCTGTAACTTACTACAAAAGAAAGTGAGTCCCACGATTAGACAGAAACGTCAGGGCAATCTCAAAAGATGTTTTTCTCTTGCACGACAACGTGCGCCCCCACATCGCTCAGAGGACGGGAGAAACGTTCGAGAAGAAGTTGGGTTGAAAGGTGTTGCCGCATCCTCCTTATAGCCCAGACCTCGCCCCGTCCGATTTTCATTTGTTGGACCCGCTCAAAGATTTTTTACGCGGCAGGAAGTTTGACGACAACGTAGTGGTAAAGAATAGACGGTATACGAATGGTTTAAACGGCAAAGTTCTATGCAACTTCAACCAGCGAGAGTGGGAAAGCTCACAGAACGTACTCTGTTGCAGAGTACATTAAATAAATACACGCATTGATGACCAGCAGTTTATTTCTTAAATGTAATTTTACTTACTCAAACAAGAATTCATAGCTCTAACAATAACTCTCTCTATTCTGCATGTATTCTTTTTCATTGTTATTTTTTTTTTCTTTACCCTACTGTTATTATAAACGCTAACTTGCTATTAATCATTGCAAACCAGCATCTCGATCATATCACAAAAGCCTCTTCTCAGCAGGGAAAAATCTATTGGCAGATAAAAATTCTACACAGATTATAAGCAAATAAAAACACTTTCTTATTGAGTATAAGAATTATCATTTATTTCTTCTGTACAAGAGTTTCATGATAGTCCCAAATGATTCAAAATAGAAAAAAATAAAAATGATTCATTTATTATTTAAACTAATAATCATTCTAGTTACCACTTCTGCAAAGAAAATATAGTATTATAACTGCCAATTATATCTACGTAAAAATTGCAGTAAAATTACAAAAATTATGGAATGTTACCCAAGAAAACGTGAAAACAAATTTCTGCTTTGTTTGATTTTTCAAAATTTTAAGTGATATCAAATAGTATAGGTATTACCTAATTATTTATGGCTTACTCTTTTAGAACTAATATTAATAGGGGTTATCTTTTATTGATGTAATATGATATTTTATTATAATAATATGTGCATATTACCCATGGGAGGTTCTGGATTATCAGAAACTATGTCATTTCATTTACTTCATCATGGGTTAATATTAATTTAGCCAAAGCATAATTTTTTATTACTATTCAATGAGAATAATTTTTTAACAGTTGAAAAGGATTTGTTGTTTATAAATAGGAATTACTTTAACATTATAATTACCTGTAAAATCTTAATGCCAGCTCGGGTTGATCGCAATAAAAATGGTTAACACCAATACACGCAATAGCTTCAATATTAGTGGCATCATTTTGAAGTATTTCTTTGTAATATTTAATTGAAGATGGTATATTATTTAAGCCTTCAAGTATGCTGTAATCATTGTAACGAAACAAAAATTAAAGTATCATTTATATATCAATTATCGTTAGTATTTTATTACAGAGTAGATTAATATTCATATGCTGTAATATAGTCATAATTACCATTTAAAATAAAACAGAACAATTAATTTTTTTTAAAACAAAATGATTAACTAACTATAATATTATGAAAAAGGTTAGAGTTGGGAGCAAGCTTTTAATCAAGCTTCTTGATTTAAATTCTACTGGAAGTGTTTTCTGCTTTTGTGCCACTGGACATAGTGCTGATGTTTAGTTACAATGTTAAAAGATTTTTTTTACGTTTTCAAAGATTAAATATTATTTAAGATTAAATATTATTTAATCTTTGTAGATTAAATAATTTACATGTAGAATGACATACTTGTATGTTTCTATTTTTCAACTTAAAAAATCTTTTGTCCTCATAATTAAAAGCGTAATATTTACATGTTTTTGTTTATGTTTTGTAATGTGTGATTTGTTTTAATGAAGCAGTCTGTGAAAGTAGATTCAGTGTAAAGAGTGAAGCACTTTTGCATTTTTTTGAAGTGCTTTATCTGTTATTTGCACTGTTTTGAAAAGCTGTACTGTTTTTCCTGTGTTAACTTATTAACCGTTTGAGCAATCAAATCAGTACCCCAAATCAATCAAATTTGTTTCACTGTTTGTGCGAGTTTTTGTTGATATCATGTATTTTGTTTTGGTAGTATGGAATTTTTTAATTTTTGGGCACTATTTGAACCGTTTTTATTAATTTAAGTGCTATGCTTACATTTCAGTGAATTTTGTGTAAATGAGGAATTGTTTAGTTTACTTAGAATTTTTTGTAACACATACACACTTTACTTAAAATTTTTTGTAACACATACAAGAACACATATAGGCACTTTAATCCACTTTTACAATCAACCTACTTAAAACAAATCATACATCCACCAAACATCTCTTTCTTTTCTGTTTAGCCTCCGGAACTATAAGGTATTACTTCAGAGGATGATATGTATGAATGTGATTGAAGTGTAGTCTTGTACAAACTCAGGTCGACCGCTTCTGAGAATTGTGGTTAATTGAAACACAACCACCAAAGAACACCAGTATCCATGATCTAGTATTCTAATACATATAAAAGTAACTACCTTTACTAGGATTTGAACCTTAGAACTCTCGACTTCAAAATCAGCTGATTTGTGATGTCGTGTTATCCACTAGACCAGCCCAGTGGGTTACCAAACATCTACAATATCAATAACTTACACGTTTACATATAAGAATTAAAATAAGTCAATTTGAAATGTAGAAACCCATAAAAATAACATTTTAAATGAACTATCACAGTTACATTAAACTCTGATTTTAAACTCATAAGCTCTCTACAATCTAATCTGAATATTAGTGCTCATAAGCAGCATGAAGACCTTCAATGCTCCAAGTGATAGTCTCTGAAGAAGCTATAGTTTAGGGTGAAAGCTAGCTCAGACTATTCCTGACAGGGTTGTATTCTTTAAGACTTTGAGAGTTGACATCCCTACAGGCCTAATCTCTGCAGCTTGTCTTCCCACTACATACAGAGCTGCTGAACAATTTACACTATTTACAACATATACCTTTACACAACAACACTCTACAATATTTCTTATTACATTTATACACGATGGTGTTGCGACACCTTATGAAATGCAACTATAACCCAAGGTGGAAACTATCGTGCGGATGGCTGTACGTAGTGAGTCTTTAACAATGTCCTGTTGGCACCTGGGTGAACCCAGGCTCTGCAGAGATTTTCCTATATTTCCCCATATTCGTGGACCCAAAATTAGTTTTCCACAGATAAACTCCATGATGGTTGGTTGCCCATCTGAAAAAACCACTAATATTACTCTTGTGAAAAGACCTTGATCAACTTTATCTGATAACAATAATTATCGAAGGTAAATAATAATTTAAATGGTTACAAATCACACCTGCAGTATGCAAATTTCAGATTTGTAGTTCTACACAATCAGGAAGGTGGCTCCCTTTAATAAGGTTTCGCCTTTCCTGTTCAATAAGGTAGTAGCTAGTGCAAGCTACTCCCCCAAGAATGTAAGAAAAACTCGGAGATGATCAATACTAATAGATACTTTCAGTGATAAGTCGATTGCTCTTACATCTAACCAATATGGACGGTATAAGTATTAGTGCGGTATGTCATAAATCCTTGAATACTACCCAAGGAGTAATTTTTTACCGGGATCTTCTGAAGATGGATGTCAATGAAATTGCCGATGAGCTTCGTCCCTAAGGTGTCGCAGAGATGAAGAGAATAATGAACCGTCAGAGCGGGATGGAGGAATCTTTGCTTCTCTTATATTACCGTTCAACCTTCCCGTACCACTGGGGAAAATCAAAGTAGGTTACCTGTTATTTAGAGTACGACCATACATCCTAAGGCGATATTCCCAGTATAAAAAAGTATGGCCACACTACAAGTTCTTGCTCGGACACTGCAATATGTGCTCGATGCGCAAATAGGATCATAACGAAACTGATTGTCAGACGGAAGAAAAATGTATTAACTGCAGAGGATCGCATTCTGTTCGCTCAAGAGATTGTCCAATTTTTAAAGAAGAAAAGGCAATTTTCAAAATTTGTACCGAGCAGAAATTATTGTTTCTGACCGCACGAAAAAATACAATAAGACACTGAACTCCCGGAATCTAGTTAAATCGGATGTCTCTTTTGTTACTATTAAAACAAGCCAAGCCCCAGCAGATGCAGGCAAAACAATGTGAAACCTGCAGCGAATTAAGAACAGCTCGTACAGTTTTTGTCCGTCAACCTTGCCTCGCTTACATCATCTACTTCAGACCTAAGTAAGAGTAAAGGCAAGAAAAAAAGGTATTATTAGGGTAAAGACAGACAGTGGTTACCAAAACCATTTCACCGCTTAATAAAATCTCCGCTGCTCTACCTACGCAGGAAACTAAAAAGATCCGTTTTAAGAGATCTATAAAAAAAAATCTAGTATGGTATCTCCGGCTTCCAAATCCCACAAACATTTCGAGGACCACTCGAGGATATGGTATAGAATGAAGTGCCCGAAGAAGCCAAACACTTCGTAAAAGTTCTAAACACAAGAAAAAAACACCGAATAATATTTGACAAATAATCTGCACACGGTGTTATTTACAACAGAAAATTATCATCACCTATAAATAGATTTTATATATATCGTTAGATACTTCCATCTATGAACATTATCTGGTGGACCGTTGAAGGTCTTTGTTCTCAAGCTGAAGATGTTAGGGTGTTGTTAGGTGTACCTAAGAACCTTTAGAAATGTGCTTCCAGCACACAAGATGAAATAAGTCTCTTAGACTATTTCTGTGAGAGATCCGACTGTCTCGTTAATAATAGAGAAAGTGGCAGGGCTGCTAGCTTCATGTAGGACCGCGAATAGGCTACAAGAATATCACTAGCTAACCCACATTCCCGCAGTCGCCATAGAGATCTCTGACCCGTTCAGATTACACGTTTGTAATTTATATCTCTCGCCGAACTCCCAGTTTGATACATCAGATATACAAAATCTCCTCGTCCAAATACAGTCTCCAACATTAATAGTAGAAGACTGTAATGTCCACAATATTTCATGGGGCTCAGCAATCCGTTCCTCTCGAGGAAATAACGTAAACAGACGTCGGTGAGAGAGAACTTGGACCAATTTGTGTCGTCATTGACTGGCACTTTATCACACTCACCTTATGCTCACCAAGTTTACTCTTTCGTATCAATTGGTCTTTTGTGACGACTTGCACGGCAGCGAACATAAATCTATTATCAGTGTTTTTGGTGCCGACCGCGCGGTGCGGTGAACAAAAATCCACGGAGGAGGATTGCTGAAAGGGCAGATTGAAACAGTAACTATAAAGCTTTCCCATCACAATATGACGATAGAACTGACGCCCAACATAAACTTTCCTCTTTTACCTCCCTGGTCCTCGAGAATGGTAGTAGATTCATTTTACAAACATCAGTAAATACAAGGTGTCCTCCTTGGAATGATGATTCTCAAAACGCGATTAAAAAATGACAGCAGACTCTCTCTCTTTTATCTGTTTAGCCTCCGAAACTACCGTTAAGGTATTACCGCAAAGGATGAATGAGGATGTTATAAATGAAGTGTATGTAGTCTTGTACAATCTTAGGTCGACCACTCCTGAGAAGTGTAGTTAATTGAAACCCAACTAGCAAAGAACACCGGTATCCTTGACTAGTATTCAAATCCGTATAAAAATTTTTAACTTTACTAGGATTTGAACCTTAGAACTCTCGACTTCAAAATCAGCTGATTTGCGATGTCGCGAGTCAGCTGATTTGGACGGCAGACTCAACTTAAATTTAACTGTAGATCTACAAATGAACATCTAAATTTATATCGTGAGCTAGAGAGGAATGTCGGTGCCAATTCATGCAAGTTAGGAGGAAGTCATGAAGGAATTACGTAGAAACCATCTCCTGCACTACTCTTATGTCTGCTATGTCGAGAAAACTTCGTGCAATTTGTGGATCCCACAAACGGTTTATCTTCGATCTTATTCAGGAAGGAGAAATCCTTACGTCCAATCGTCGCTATTTTCTTTGACATCAGCAGGGCGTAGACACTGTCTGGCGACGAGGTATTCTAAATATTCTTAAAGAACGGGAAGTCCGGTGTAATATGGTTGGCTTTATTCAGGATAGTTGCCTAAATGACCGTTCATTCCGTGTTCATGATTCTGTCTCAAGTAGCGTTACCTTTGAGCACCTGAAGGAAGTGCACTAAATGCCATCTTGTTTATTAGAGCTCTCAACAGTATTACTAAATGTGTGAAACCACCCGTTTCATGCTGTATATTTGTTCATGATTTTACCACATATACCACGACTCGTCCAACATCCACAGCTGAGAGTCCACTTCAGAATACTATATCTCGCCTTGAAACTTTATCAAAGTCACTGGCTTCACATTTTCACCGGAAAAAAAAACAAAAAGTGTTGTCTTTTTCGATTACGAGACCATCTCAGTCCACAAGTCCTGCTCAATGGATAGCCAATTGCTATCTCTCCTTACGTTAAATTTTTAGGTTTACTTTTCGAGAGTCGTCTGAATCAAACACATTAGACAGTTAAAGGCGAGATATTTAAAAATTCTAGATACGCTACGTGATCTTAGAGACACCAAATGAGAAGCTGACCGAACATGTATGTTACGATTTTATTTTTATTTTGTCCGATCCCGATTAGATTATGGTTGTATCGTCTACTTTTCAGCGGTCATACCGTGCTTATTATGCTGGATGCTATACACCATTCTTTTCTTCGTCTTGCTACTGGTGCGTTTAGATCAAGCCCTGTCGCAAGCATACTTCTTGATAGCGGTGAACCATCACTTTGGGTTAGGTGGGACCAGCTACTAGCATCTTACTTCACCCGTTTTAAAGGAAAACCAAATCACCCGGTTCTTAAAGCAATCCTCGCAAACCCTCAATTCCAACTATATGAAAACCATCCACGTAATGCAGCACTAAATGGTGTCCGTATCCGGCGATTAATGCACCTTCTACATTTTGACCCACCTTTTATTTTCCCTAACTATCCCCGTACACATCCTACGTGAATACTCGACCCCATTAATTTTAATTACGATCTCCCCGAATATAATAAAAAATTTAACAATACCTCTAATCTTTCAGCAAACATTTTACCATTTTTTATCAGAGACAAAACCAGTTGCAGTAGTATACACAGACGGTTCAAAGCAGAACGATACCGTAAGATGCGCTTTTGTTGTAAATACTGAACTTATGTGTTTGGTCTACCTAATATTCCAGGTGTTTACAATGCTTAACTTTACACCATAAAAATGACCTTGAACATCATTAGCTCAAAATATAGTCGCATCCTCATATGTAGCAATTCATATAGTGCTCTCAAAGCCATAGAGGATTTATATTCCAAACATCTTATCTTTACTGAAATACGTAATACATTCCCTGAATTAAATCATCACAACACAAAGGTGAATTTCTACTGGATCTCTAGCCATGTGGAAATCCTGGTTAACCAACATGCTGATTCCGCTGTTAAAAGTGCATGTAGCCAATCGTCTTGCTCCATTCAAATTACCAAGTACTACCGTTTTATCAACTCTATTAAACATACACTTCGAAGATGGTAAGATGATAGACCTCTACAGTGAATAATAAACTCAGACACGACATATAAACTCCGACACAGTGTTACTGTGAGACTCTTCATGTAGGAATATTTACCTAGAGGAAGTGGTCCTTTCTTAATTGTGATTAAGACATACCAAAGCTACTCATGGACATCTGATGTCAGCGTAGAGCACACCAATTTGTGTCCTGCCACTTGACTGTGCATCACATCCTTGTGGATTGTACATGCTATTTGGCCTTACAATGCAAATTTAAATTGCTGAGGGACATTTTAATTGTCCTAGGAAATGACAAGAATGCAATAGATAGAGCATTCCTTCTTTTAAAAAGAATAATTTACTTAATAAGATTAACTCATCAAAATTTTGATAGTTTGTAATTCAAGTTCCATGTATTAACCTAATTGTTGTGTTCACTATTTCAATTTTGTTCCTATTATTATTCTCTCACTTTAATTTTCATCATATTTTTAACCCAATTTTGCTTTTTAATATTTATTTTTATTTTGCTGTATTATAATATTGAAGAAGTCTCTTCTCATGTCATTATTTTAACCTGGACAATGGTAATGCATAAGTGTTTTTCACCCTCTCTCTCCTCCAAAAAAAGAGCTCAGGGTGGCTAAATTTTTGTAACTTTCATCAAGTATTGTGTAGTTGATATTAAAAAAAGCTGTAAAATAAGTCTTAAATAATTTGCTTTCAAAATACTGAAAATCTTTCTTCCAAAGTATCTTTCAGAAATAATTAACAACTTCTTCTACTGTGGAACTTCTCGTAGTAATGTCTCTCATCTTAAAAAGATTAGGAACCACCCCTTACATGTGAAATTAAATAATATATTTAATCCATGTGAGTCTTTGCTTTTGTCAAATTTTATATACCTGTACATGTGTAAATACATATTGTTCAAGTAGTTGAGATCTTAATTTTTTAATGCAATATATAAAATTTTCATGTGATCAATTTCACATTTCCACATGCTGTTTATAAGATGTTATTTTCAAAACTTGATTCTATTATTTGTAATGATAATAATATGTGTTCCTTCAATTTGTTAGTGAATGTGCATTCATTGAGAATTAAACATTATGTGTATTTACAACATTAATGTGCCTTCAACTCTTTCAAATAATAAATGTCATTTATTAAGAATTTTGCATAATAAGTGCAGTTTATACATTTGTGATTTTCAAAATGTGCAATAGGTTGAAAAGTGCAGTTTTCATTCTTTTCTTTTGTAATCTTACCGAGCAACTTCAGTCATAAGAGTAATTTCTTGAGGAAAACTATCAAGACCAGCACGGCATACATCTAATGCTGATAATGGTTGATCTAGCCGTAAATAAACACGTGCTAAACGAAGAAAAGTCTCAATAGTTGGCGTCTGTCTTAATGCTGACCTTAACTGTTGCTCTGCATCACGTGTTAAACCAAGCAAGAAATAACATTTACCAAGTTGAACTTTCCACCACCAATCATTAAACTGACATGCTTTTGTTGCTTCTACAGCAAGATCCATTGCCTAAAAAGGGTGTGCATATATATATATATATATATTATTTTGTTAAAGTTAATCTTAATAAGATTCATATAATTCCTTTGTATAATTAAAATGAAAATTCAATATGTCTTAACCTCTTATCTTAGTATTCTGTGCTAGTTGGTTTATATTAATAAAATTAAAATTATATACGAGTATATATAATTAAAACAATATTCTTAATAAGTTCTTAATTGTATAATCTCTTGTATCATTTATAGAAAGCCTTTTTTATTTTTCATAAAGGTAAATAATTAGACAGTACTACATCTAAAAATAAAGTTGGAAAAAATTACACTTATCAAAAATATTATGTACACATAATACTTTAGATTATATCTGACACTACAAATATGTAATAAATTAAATTTTAGAAAGTTGTAAACATTTCAGCCATTAGTTATCTGCAACTCCTTTTCAGTCTAGAATAAGTTCCCTTACTAACAGAAAGTTCTACTATACTTATAGCAGTAAATACTATTATAATTATTGTTTTTTTTAAGAACCATTTATTAGTAAAAAAAATTGCATATCATACAGGGAAACTGTACTCGGCTTTCTTCTATTTCTGTAACCTATGGAAATATTTATTAAACATTCTTTCATCATTGAATTTTATCCTTACTTTATACCAATATTAATTGAGATGTTTCTGGTATTTTAGAACCATCAGAAGGAGTATAGTTTACAGTCTTACCCAACACTCTATTACCAATCAACATCTTTTCATACTTTCTTTCTGTTATGTTATTGGATAGGGATGGAGAGCATGGATCTATACTTAACTCTACCTCTTCATTCCTCTTGAAAACTTTCTCCAACTTTTTCTCTTTTCTTACAAACTCTAAATAGTCTTTAGCAACTCTTTTATTTGGTAACACTCAAGAAAAAAAACGTTTTTTTGAATGTTTCCTTCACTTCATGAGTCAAATCTTACTAATTCTGGGTTGAGAAAAACGAATATGTCAAAGAAAATCTAATTTCTATGATATACAATAGGTGGAAGTATTTTTTAACAGATTAAGAGAAAACTATACATTTTAATTACATATACCAACAATAGAGAAAGTTCATTTGATATTTTTTTAATGACTGTTATATTCTAAGAGTTCTTAATTGATGGAAGGCCCTTTTTTTGGTCAGAACCAATTGCCAGGATAGTTGGTTCTGAAGAGAATCATGTGGTGGCTTCATTAAATTGCTCCTCTTATAAGAGAGTTTCAGAGCATCCATACATCTAGACCAACAGTAATCTGCAAGCATTGCTTCATTCTTCAACACCCTTGATATCTTTCTTTCATTACAGAAATATCCTGATTGATTCTTTCTCTGTGTTCATCACTGACAACTCTACAACTAGGATGGAAAAAGTTCAAGTGTGAATGGAGAAAATTAATTTTGATGGACAATTTTCATCCAAGTTGATGGTATTTTTGCAGAAGTACTGTCACCAAATGACAGTAGTTTTCATTGCTTTTCTTGTCTAAAAATTTATGAATGGCTCCCTTTATGGCTTCCCAAGCTTCCTTTTCTTTCCCTTTCAAAACTCGGTCAAACTCAGGATCCTTTACAAGTTGTCAAATTTGTGGCCCAACAAAAATACCTTCCTTAACTTTTGCATCACTTAATGTAAGAAATTTGTCTCTTAAGTACTTAAAAGGTCTGTCCTTCTTGCTTCATACTTTAGAAAAAATGTTTCATCCAACCCAGCTTTATGTGAAGGGGAGAAGAAAAAATCTTTTGGGTCTAAAAGGCTCAGCAATGATATTTTTTTCTCTAGAGTTAAGGTTTCTTTCAGGCCAATCTGCTTAAATTTAATGCGATCTCCTATCTCTACTGTCCCATATGCATAAAAAAATAGCATGCATTCCTAAGAGTACAGCGATGACTTTTAGATTACCACAGATTTTACGCTTGTGTTCAGCATATTTGATTGAGTCTAGGAGGTTGCCATGTTTGCGTAAGTCTCCTTTATGTGAACTGCACGACCAGCAGGAGTAGAAGAAAGATGGTTGCCATTGTGAAGTAATACAGCTTTCAAACTAAGCTTGTAGAAGTCTATGAGTAGCCTCCAATTAGTTGGATAATGATTCAATATTTAAACATCTCATCAAGCCATTAACGTCACAGCAAACAACATCATTATTTTTCTAAAAAAAAAAAAGAAAGAAAGCCCCACCCTATAATGATGTTTCTACTGTTAGAACCTGCATACGTTGGAGACGATTCCATTACTGTAGTCTTGGACCCTATACGTTCTGTGTTCTCCTTTGACAAATCAAGATCTCTAATGAGATCACTCAATTCTGCTTGACTCAGTCCATGCATTTTATCATTTTTTTTGGTCAAAATCAGATTCATTGGATGTGAAAGGCTTGTTGGGTTCTTCTTCGTCCACACTATCTTCATTTTCTACTTCAAGCTCATAATTTTGGGTTGGTGTAGGAACTATCTGAATGTGGAATAGGTGGAAAATTAGGGTATTGAACTTTTCTTCTTTTCTTCATTGACAATCCTGCCTTTATAGGTGAAGTCAAGCAGAAACAGCTGTTATTTATATGGTTTTTAGGCTAACACCAAACCATGGACACGGCAAAAGCCATAAATCATTTTTTATTTTTTAGCCATTTTCATAGTAAAACTGAATAAGAGTTGCAACATATATGTAGAGCCCATGATTTATGTGAAGGTCCCATACCTTCACACCAAAATAATGTTGATAAGCAATCTTTACAAGAGGCATCAGATTGTGTTTCTGTGACAAAAATGTTATTTCACACAAATGTAACAAAAATTATTTACTAAATGTACACATTTTTGTAGAATTTTGATTTAACAAATTTTTCACTTTAAAAGCCTCAAAAACCTTAAATCTACCCTAATTACAATACAAAACAATATGAAACTCACAGTCACAGCAACAGTAATAATGTTCAAAACCTACTAACAGCTGCAGAATGTTGTATCTGTCATTTAACAAGTGTGACAACTCCAAAAACAAAATTACCCACAAACTAAAAATTGTTGATAGTAGATTTTTGAATTCAGCAGATGGAAATACATAAGAATAAGCTATTTTTGAGTCCATAACATTTTCATTGTTGGTCAGTGTAATCAGGGTAGTATGTATGACAAAAACTTTCTCAGATAGTCATGTTTAAATTTTCCCTATTATCATTAATATTTTATCAGTTATTCAATTATTTAAACATTAGGTTGTGTGTGTGTCTGTGTATAGCTTTTATTAAAATTTTTATTTTTTTATCTTGTAGAGTTTTGCCATAATGTAAAATTTTTTAGCATTTGTTAGATGATAATTTTAGTGAGATGACCAAATTGATTTCATTTGCAGCATGATTAAATTATATCATTTCAATTTTAAGTGTTTTAATCAATCATTAAGTATTAATTTTGACTACGTACATTCTTGTTTAAAAAATACATTTCACCTTATAGTTATTCAGAAAGTCAGAATGAGATTCCAGCAAACAAATATCTGCTGTCAGATCTTTATTTTATGTCTGTAAATATGATTCTTGTAGGACAATTTTTAGTAAATTAAATTCTGACATTTTCATGCAGTTTAAATTGAGCGAGCAATTTGGTTAGAAATGTTATTCATTTCTTTAAAAAATTATTTACATAAAATATTGCATACATAAAACTTGAGCCCATAAAAAAATGATCTTCAATTTTTTTTTTTTCTTTTTTTTTTTTTTGTTTAACCTCCGGAATCACCGTTAAAGTATATCTTCAGAGGATGAGATGAATGAATTGTAGCATATGTGAAAAATGCCATGCCTGACCGGGATTCGAACCCGGAGCCTCCGGATGAAAGGCCAAGACGCTACCACTCGGCCACAGAGGCCGGCTAATTTTTATTTTTAATAACTACCTAATAATCTAAAAGATATTCTGTTAATGAATTTTTAAGAAATAACGAATAGACAAACCTGAATTTTTCTGCTCATTCAATATACACTTAAATACTTACAAATATTTAGTAATTAATGCTGTTAAAATTTTTATTTTACTATGAATCAATTTTATTTATTATCTAACATATCCTTCTTCAATTCTTAAGCCTATGATACATAATAACAAAATTACGATTAACAATGGATAAAAATTGTCATTAGTAAGGATAGGCTTAATATATATTTCTTAAACCTCCATCTAACTTTCTAAACTCATCATATTAATTCTCCCTGATATTAATGGGTTCAACCAACATTCTAAATTCTACAATTTTTAAAAATAGAATTTCTCTCGCCGCATGTAGATCTTATCATACACTGTGTTAAAATAATAAAAAAAAATTAAGTCCATAATGTTTTTCAAAATCTACAAGTTTTTTTTTTTTATTTTGATCATGAGCTTTTCCTTTTCATAGTGAAATTTTTTATTACCTCGCATATTTTTATTTTAGAAATCTGGTTTTTTTTTTAATTTTACTAAATATATATACTATGACGACTACTGAGACAATTTATATGGGACCTGTGAGAAAACACATTTTGTTGTGCAAATTTTATATCATGGATTACTCATAAAAATTGGCAGATTAATCATTCGAAATGTAAAGAATGTTTTTTTAAATTTAAAAATGTTTTTATTATAGCCAATCAAAACTTTTTACAGCATATCTGACATGTAAACTATTTTATATGTAATCGCCATTCAAATAGACTTGTACTGTTTCACCAATTTTAGGATGCCTTCTGCATACTCAAGTTATCGCCAAGTTGTTTAACCACTTACTAACACACCATCTTTCAGTTCGTTGTCACTTCCATTGCAGTTCTCACCCAAAAAGTCCTTCAGTTTGGGAAACAGATGGAAATCATTCAGGAACAAGTCTGGGATATAGCGTGGATGATCAAAAAGCTCCCATCGAAGCTGGTGCAGCAAGTTCTTTGTCAATGCAGCAGAATGTGGTCATGCGTTATCATGCAAAAGCACAAAGCCACTAGACAACAATTTGCACCGTTTGTTTTGAATGGCGCAGTGGAGTCGGTGAAACGTCTGACAGTAACCTGCTGCATTTTTGGTCTACCCTCTAGGCATGCACTTGTAATTGATGAACAGAACACCCTTTCGATCCCAGAACACTGTAGCGATAACTTTTCTGGGGCTCAAAATTTGTTTTGCTTTTTTCAGTTATGATGGAGAACAGGAATGATGCCATTCCATTGACTGGCGTTTTGTTTCTGGAGTGATATGCGAAGTCCAGGTCTTGTCACCAGCAACAACACGGTTCAAAAACTCACCACCTTTGTCATACAGACTGAGAAAAGAGTGCAGCTCCCATTCGTTTCTTTTTGTGTTCTTCCGCCAAAATTTGAGGGACCCACCTTGCACACATTTTTTTGTGACCCAAATCACCACTAACAATTTCTTAAAGAACGGTTCGTGAAATTTCAGGGAAGAACAAATTTGGTCCATCTGTCGTGAAATGTCTCTCTTTTTGAATTTTTTCCTCAATCCTTAATTTGAGTTCCTCAGTCACAGCTGGAGGTCGGCCTGAGCGCTCTTCATCGCGAACATTCGTCCGTCCGCCATTAAAAAATAATGCACAGTTTTTGAACTGAAGCTTTGTTCATCCCATTACCACAAACCTCTGTTATTTGTCTGTAAATTTTGATAGATTGCACTCCTTTCACATTCAAAAAGCATATTACACTACGAACCTCACACTTGGCAGGATTGTTAATTTTGTCACACATTTTAAAGATGTACAAGTAATCAAAACACGACTGTATCGGCTCATTGTTAGCACCGGACAGGCCCAAGATGAGTGGAATGTCAATGAGTCAACAGTGGAGGTGGTGGGAGAACTGTGCGGCTCGTCAGATCAAAATTTTCTTTACTTTCTGAGTGACCCTTATAGTTAATAATAAAAAATAATCTATATTGTACTGTACATAAATAGTAAGAAAAATAAAATATTGTTTTTTTACATTTCTTATGTCATTTTCATGATAATATATGTACTGGAATAAAGGTTTTGAAACATTATCCATACTGGCATATTTTACTAGATTCAGTCTTGCCACCTGAAACAAAAAAATACCATCAGTTTTCTTTTTCTTTTAATATTTATTTACGCTAAAATTTTCAAAATTTCTTTATGTACACCTTGTTTACATGATGATGTATACAAATGCTACGCATTTGTTAGCCGTTGTTTTACAGAAATTACATATTCATTTCATTTATTAATTTTTTTACCTCTGAATCTTTAGAGAAATAATGAGTAATTTGTAACATCTTTATTTTATTTTTATTTAAAAAACTTTTATAACTATAGGATTGTGCCCTACTATTTATCTGTTCTTATCTTACTTCAGATAAGGAATATATAAGAAGAAAGAGAAAAAGTAATAAGTATAATAGGACAAAAAATAAGATGCTTAAGATCTGCTGACAATTCTAGTTAGCGATATGCGGGCATGAACACACATTTCTATTTATATTTAAATGTATACACTTAAAAGATTGTTAACAACCTGGAAAAGATAAAGAAAGTGTATGCAATGAAAATAAGTACGGAAAAATTAAAGTAATGGAAGTAAATAACAAATTAGGTTTAATGTTATGGACAAGTGAAGGAAGAGTAAAAAAGTAAAAGAATTATAAATATGTGAGGATTACAGTGACAGAGGATTAGATGAATGGAATGGTGGGGGAAAAAAAAGGGTAGCGATGGCAGAAGAAGCCTTCAGTAAAGAAGAATTTGTAATTCATTACTCAAACTGTTTTTTTGCTAGTTAACGCAAATCATCAGTTGTTCATATGCTGCTGTCATCCTGCATAAACATAATTCAGTCGTCCAACAAAATGTGGGTAGAATAAGGCGCCCTTGAACTAGAAACTTTAGAGAACCCACAGAGCTTGTTATCTTTTCCAGTGTCAAATCCTTTCTCATTCATTATATTATGATTCTGTATCTTTATCTTTGAATCTGTCTTCTCCAAATGTATTACATGGGTTTTAGCTTTATGCCCACTGTTCATGTAATTATTACTATAATTAAAAGATCATCTTAAAAAAAAAACCTTAAAAAATCTCATCTTAAAAGAAATCTAATCAATACACAACAGTATAAAAAAAAAATTAATTCTACTAGTTGCTTCCAATTACTTTTCTTTTTCCGTTTAGCCTCCGGAACTATCGTAAGGTATTACTTCAGAGGATGAATGAGGATGATATGTATGAATATGAATGAAATGTAGCTTCCAAGGTTTGACTTTCATCACCATAGATCCATGAATGAATGAGAAAAGAATAGTAAAGGACTGAGAAGAGGAATAGATTTGGTTTTTTTATAAGTTCTTTAAATATTTAAAGTTGGACATCATTATGTTGATTGTTCCTAAAAGATTTTTACACAGTGTTAAATAGAAAATTACTTCAACTTTATACATGAAAGATAGAGAATTATAATTTGGATAATAAGAAAGTATAATCTACCCAAAGAAGAAACGATGAAATAAGACAAATGAACCTACTTAACCTTAGGATATTCCAAATCCTATAATCCTATCTATGTAATAGATGCTGATCTCATTTGCAACTCTTTGAATCAGATTATTATTACCCTGAACGAAAATAGAAAATTATCAATAAAGTTTTTTAGTTTCCATTTTCATTGGAAAAAAAAAATCAAAAACTATATCATTATCTATACTAAACTATAATTACTATAACAAACTATATCATTACTATATTATAAGTAATAGTAAGTCTGAAGACAGAATATATTGGAAACTTTGTTGTCTCTTTCCTGAGCTTCTTCTTCCTTTTTATCCTTATAATCTACCTCTTTCTTTGTTTCAGCTTATGTTCCATATTTTCTTCATCTTCTTCATTTAACGTTTCTTTTGTTTTTGATTTTGATGACGTCCTCCACCTCTTATTGACTTTTTATTTTCTTAGAGAATTTATAGTATGTCTTTAGTCTTTAATTTTTGTAAATACATTTGTATTATTACCTTGATAATTATTTTTCATACCTACATAACCAAAACTTTCAAAATAATTCTCAAATTATTTTTTTTTTATCAAATTCCAAATTACAGAATCATTTAACAATTTTAACAAATCTCTCAACTCCATATTGATATTCTTACCAAATTTCTTACTTTCCAGTACATTAGTTTTCCTCGTTATATCTTGTTTTTTATTTTCTTTGCATCATAATTAATAATACTTACTAAATACTTTCAAAATACTAAATACTCTTATACTTAGTGAACAATAAATCTTTCAACTTGTTCCAGATGTTTTCCTTTCCATTGTTAAATATTTAAAATTTTCTTTACTTTTGTTTTTCAATATTTATTCTCATTCTACACACATTCTCTCATTTTCCTTTTTCACTGTAATTTCACTTTACTTTCTGTAATTACCTGATCATTTGGGTAAATTATCTCTTCTGCTGACATCTCATGTCCATAATTATTGAACAGTTACTTTACTTTCTGTAATTACCTGATCATTTGTGTATATTATCTCTTCTACTGACATCTCATGCTCATAATTATTGAACAGAAACAATGATATTTCCTGTGCTGTTTTAACAAAGTAGTAATTCTGATATTACAGTTTATATGGATGGCTCTAGAAAGTTAATTCTGTTTTGTGGCTTTGTTGTTGTACATACATACATGTCTGACCTTTCTAGCATCACAACTATTTTCGTTGCAGAACTGTATCCCATTAATAAGGCCTTACAGATAATCAGTCCTAAATATTGTCATATTCTTATCTGCTCAGATTCCATGGGTGCCCTGCAGGCGATTAATGATGTGTATTCTAGACAGTCTATTGTCTGTGAGATTCATCATATCATTTCACAAATGACTAGACGTAATACAACAGTAAGCTTCTGCTGGATCCTCAGCCATATAGGAACTTCAGACAATAAGCGTGCAGATGATGCAGCAAAGGAGACTTGTTTCTAGCCTGCTTTCACCGGTCATGTCTCTTCTAATGATCTTGTTTGTTTCCTGAAGAGGGTGGTTCATGATGAATGGCAATGCCTTGAACAATAAACTTCACCCAATAAAGAATACTGTTTCACCATGGAGCTCCTCAAATAGAAATAACTGTAGAGAGGAGATTATTATCTGCCATTTGCAAATAGGCTGCACTAGGCTCACTCATGGGCATCTGAAAACTCAAAAGATGCATCGATTTGTGCTCACTGCTATTGCCGACTAATAATGCACCACATCTTTGTGAATTGTATTTGTTATGTGGTATTGCATCACAAGTTTAAGCTGGGGGCTAGCATTTGAACTATCTTAGGGGATAGTGAGATATTTAATCATATGTTGTATTGTATCTTAGGGCCATTCATTTGGGACTCAATAATTTAGTAGTAATTTACTGTAGTTTGTATCAGCTTTTCATGCCAATAGCATATAACAGTTGGAAATTTTATTGCTATAATTGAGACAAAATGTAATATCTGTTTGTTTATTACAACAAATATGTCATATGTGGGCAATGATAATGCCGGTGTTTTTTTGCCCATAACAAAAAAGAGGGGGAAAAAAAGGCTCTAAATTAAATTTCCAACATAATGCTGCATAACAGATACAATCCACAAGAATGTGGTGCACTGCTAGTTGGCAGTCGCAGTTAGCATCTTTATGCTAACAGCATAAAGGGTGAATCCCCTTTATAAAATAAAAACCCTATAAAATAAAAAAAGAAGGATGCATCTGTTTGTGTCATCAATGAGACAAGGCTTTTGAGATTGCATATGGAAAAGGATGACAAAGAACAGGATTTAAAAAGAAAGAGTATTTGTGCACAAAATAAAAATAAAGTAAAGTACAGAAAAGAATAGGAACCTGGCTATGACTTGTGGATAGAAGTGGGATCTTGGCACCTGCACTGGAAGGAGAAAGAAAATAAAAAAGGAGAAGAATAAAGTTAATTAAAAGAATAAAGTTAAAGTTAAAGACAAGGACAGCAATGGCCTAAGGAGTGGCCTGCCATCAGACAGAGCACTTAATAATGCTAATGATGGACTTATTTTAAATGAATTTTTGATAAAATGAATTTTTCATGGACAAAATATATTGCTACGGGGCTCATAATAACATGCTTTGTTATGCACTATACTTTTTCAATCAATAGCAGACTGTGTGGTTGTTACTGAAGAATTTCATAATTCATACCTAAAACTTTAACTTTAAAATACAAATTATAAGCTAAAAGATATTTTCAAGTTAAGAAAACTTAATATATTTTCAGAATGTCTAGGATTCTCTGATACAAATTAAAAGCTTTTATCTTTCAGTGACCTGGCTTTTGCTTTTGTCCGTCTCTCTCTAAATTTTTCACATAAAACTGCTGATTAATTTTAATAGATAAGGTCTTTTACAACTTTTCCTATTTAAAAAGAATATTGTAGTTGATTTTTTTTTTAAATTTCCAATTTGTACAACACAGTACACATCAAAGATATTTTAAGGAATACACTTGCCTTTTCAGAAGAGTTAAAAAAATCTTATTCACACTTTATGAAAAAAAATCATCTCTTAGTTAGGTTATAATTCTGACTTGTAATTTATTTTTAAAAAACTTATAGTAATCACACAAATTATGCATTAAAATCAAAATCAAATTTTTCAATATTTTCCTGAAAGCAAAATTTTAATGTTTTTTAAATCTATATTACATAAAAGATTAAAACTGATTGGAATCTGGCCATATATCAGAAAAAATGCATTCATTTCACAGAAAAACAGCTGTATAAACATATAAGAAGTGTGCTGTGTTCCACACTTGAGTGCAAGAACCACTCTTTTCAGACAGACCATCATAATTTCCAGCAGTTCAAAATAAGAGTCTTATTTCATTCAGTATCCCTTTTTTGCATTATCAGATTGAAATTACTGACCTAAGTTCATAGTATGATGATGTCATTTTACATATTACAAAACAGAAAAAATGTGTTTACCATTTCCAAAAACCATATTACAATTGCCACCCGATTGAAACCAATTGTAAGAAAAATGTTAAAAAGTACTTTAACTGATGAAACTATTGTTAAATATTCTTAAAAAATTAACGTTTTCATATAATTTCTCAACAAAATTTATGGAACATTGAAATTATACTATCAGGAAAACAGTTGGATTTGTTACGGATGATTTGGTAAAATTCATACAAACTTCTTCATACAAACTGCAAATCTTAGCAGTAATGCAGAAAAGAACAAGTTTTAAGATTGTAAGAAAATTATTTTTTCATTAAATGGTTAGCAAGTTCCTTCAAATGCAATCTTTTTCTGCTTGGAAACATACATTATTGAAAGTTGAGTTGCTTAAATAGTTCTTAATTAATGTCTTGTAACGAACAATTGCTTCCACGACAATATTCTTAATTTGATCTTAATAGTAATAACTTTCAAACAGATACAAATTGTAAAAATCATCAAACCTGAATGAATGGACCATCTGGTTGTGACAGCATGGAAGCTGTTCCTAATCGTATACTGCGAGCAGATTGTGAGGTAACTGGTCTAGCAGAATGAGCTGTTCGAGGCGTTTTTAACGCCTGTTCTAATGATGTTGCTAAACCTGACTGAGTACCTGGGCGTACCACACCACTTATTGGACGACCACTTTGACCTCTAGGGCTACAAAACAAAATTTGGAAATACAAAGCAGATTTCTTTAAAATTGCATATGCAGAATTAGACATTACACAATAAATTGTTGTAAAAACAATATTCAGGTTAAACAAAAATTTTTGTTGACTTACCATTATTAGAAGCAAAGATAATAATAAAACTACTAATCAATAATGACAGAGATATGTTTATTAACATTCTTAAATATATTTTATATATTTAAAGTTATTTTATGTTATTCTTATTCTATTTTGTTACAAATTTTTTCCAGTAAATTACCAAAATATTCCATTCCTCTTTACTACTCACTTAATTCTAGCTGTATATGAAAAATGAGAAATAGCCATGATATATCAAGCATTTGTTTAAAAAAAAAAACAATGAACATCATCCAATTTGGTGAAAAAAATAAAAATTGAACACTACTTTTTTATTATTTCTTTTCATACATTACACAGTATCGATTACTGAAAAAATAATATTTAAAAAAATTTTCTTACACTTGTTAAAATATAGAAGAAAATTAGTTTTATCACAAATTTACGAAAGAGCATATTCCAATAACCAAGCAAGTAAGTTAGCAAAATATTCTATTCCCCTTTACTACTCACCTACCTATGTACCAAATATGAGAAATATTCATGACATCAAGCATTTCTTCCCCCCAAAAAAAATAATGAACTATACACCATCAAAATGTGTGAAAAAACCCAGCATTACCTTTTTATTATTTCTTTTAATACCTTACATTTTATAAATTAGTGAAAGACTAATAATTTTCACTATTTTGTATTATTTTTGAAAAAAAAAAAGGAATAAAATTAATTTTCTTCAAAACATCCACATTAGTATATCGCAGTAAATAAACAAGTAATAAAGCAACATCTTCTGTTCCGCTTTACCCTTCACATAAATCTACCTTTGAATGAAATATGAGAAATATCCATGACATATATTTTCCAAAAAAGCAATGAAATATACGTCACCCATTTTTGTGAGAAAATAAAAAATTGAACAATACCTTTTTAATATTTCATTTAATACATTCCACTTTATATGTTACTGGAACACTAATAATTTTTAATATTTGGTAATAACTTTGAAAATAAGGATTAAAATTCATTTTCTTTGAAACATTCAAATGAGAATATCACAGTAAATAAGCAAGTAATAAAGCAACATCTTTTGTTCCGCTTTACTCTTTACCTAAATCCTTTGTACGAAATATGAGAAATATCCATGACATAAAATATATTTCCAAAAAAAGCAATGAACTATACATTGTCCATTTTTGTTAAAAAAAAAATATCTACAACTACCTTTTTATTATTTCATTTAATACATTACAGCTTATAGATTACTAATACACTAATTATTTTTAATATTTTGTATTATTTTTGAAAATAAGGAAAAAAATTAATTTTCAACAATATCTGATGAATATATTATATTGAATGTAATATATTTATAAATATAATAATATAACATTTTAATGATATGGATATAATATCATGGATATGGATATAATGTCATGGATATTTCTCATATTTTGTATACAGGTAGATTTAGGTGAGTAGTAAAGCGGAATAGAAAGTTTTGCTATATTACTTGCTTATTTATTGGAATATGCTCATTTGAATGTTTTGAAGAAAATGAATTTTCTTCCTTATTATCACCAATAATACAAAATATTAAAAATTATTATTGTTTCAGTAATCTATATAATGTAATGTTTTAAAATGAATAATTTTATTTTATTTTATTTTTTCACAAAATTGGATGATGTCATTGTGTTTTTTTTGGGAGAATTGCTTGATGTAATTGATATTTCGTATACAGGTAGATTTAGGTGAGCGTTAAAGGGGAATAGAAAATGTTTCTAAATTACTTGCTTATTTACTGGAATATCTTCTTTTGAATACTTTGATGAAATGAATTTTCTACTATAATACTCGAACAAATTTTACTACTATAATCGAATATTGAAACGACTGGCACTAGACAGGGAATCTTGGAGAGCTGCATCAAACCAGTCAAATGACTGAAGAAAAAAAAAAAAAAAATTGAATATATTCTATTCTTCTTTACTACGCACCTAATTTTACCTGTATATGAAATATCAATTACATCAAGCAATTCTCCCCCCCCAAAAAAAACAAAAAACAATGAACTGTACATAATCCAATTTTGTGAAAATTAAAAAATCTATCACTACTTTTTTATTATTTCTTTTAATACATTACATTATATAAGATTACTGAAACACTAATACTTTTTAAAATTTATTTTTTATTTGTTTAAATAAGGAAGAAAATTCATTTTGTTAAAAATTTTCAAAAGAGCATATTCAGTTAATAAGCAAGTAAGTTAGCAAAATATTCTATTATTCTTTACTATTTTCCTAATTCTTCTTGTATACGAAATATGAGAGACATCCATGTCATGAAGCATTTCCCCCCAAAAAAATATATTTACTATATATATATATATATATATATATATCATCCAATTTTATGAAAAAATAAAAAAACTAACACTACTATTTTATTATTCCTTTTAATACATTACATTATATAGATTACTGAAACACAAATATATTTAAAAATTTTCTTTTATTGTTAAAATATGGAAGAAAATTCATTTTGTTTATTCAAAATTCTTTAAATAATTTATAATATTCTCAACTTTCAGAACCACAATTTTAAGACTACTTTACATTATTATGTTTTTTGAAGATCACATAGAAGAAATAAACACTTTAAAACACATTGTTTAGTTATGGATATGTAAATAGTTACAAAATGCCTACCTCTCTCTTTTTCTATTATCCTCCGGAACTGTCATAAGGTATTATTTCAGAAGATGATATGTATGAATGTGAAAAAAGTACAGTCTTGAACAATATCAGATTGATCACTGCTGAGAAGTATGGTTAATTGAAACCCAACCACCAAACAACACTGGTATCCATCATCTACTATTCAAATCCTTATAAAAGTAACTAAACTACCAGGTGGACTGAAAAGTTCGTAGGCTGACACATAGATGGCGCTAGTAGTATTAAATCCATATGATTTTTAGTTAGTCCTAACCTAAAAAAGGCACATGTATAAATTTGACAGCTGTCATACAATTAGTTTGTGAGATATAGCATTTTGAGTGAAGCAACTTTTATTAGTTTGAAAAAAATGGATAAAAAGGAATTTCGTGTGTTAATAAAGCATTGCTTTTTGGCAAAAAAAAAATACTGTTGAAGCCAAGGCTTGGCTTGATAAACA
>JAAAKQ030330600.1:0-26419 GCA_010016005.3 Zanna intricata
GTTCCTTTTCCCTTTCTAAAACCAAATTGGTCCTCACTCATGTTCTCTTCTATTTTACCATTTATCCTTCTAAGAATTATTTATACAACAATAAAATAATTTTTTCTATTTAAAAATTCAGTAAAGAGGATCATACTAAAAAACTTTTGAAAACTCTAAAGAAAGAACATTTGTGAACATTATCATTCTTCAACGGATTCATTTTACTGCATTAAAATAAATATTTTGTCAGTCTATTTTCAAACTGTCATGGACATGGTCCATCATTTCTTTTTATGTGGAGTGAGTTGAGAGTGGAGGCAGTTCCTTTCCTTCTGATTTTAAAATTATTAGGGCAGATACTTTTTCAACAATTTTTTAATAAATTTTAAAATTAAAAAAAAACATTGCCAACTGATCACTCTCCTAATCTGTACCCAAACAAATTCAATGTCATTTAAGCAGCACTGTTAGGATAGAAAAATAAGACTGTACAGTAATTAGATTTCCTAGTTTGTCAACTTCAGATATGTAATATATTAATGTTTAATTTGACATATATTATTTATTGAGCACGATTTAAAAAAAATTTCTATACTTATTTTTTAATCTTACTAAAATATTTATCTTTTTTTAATTAGAGGAGTTTGAATATTTTGGTTCTAAGATTTTGATATTAGGGTTATCCATGATAGGTAAACGAAATAATTTCATCAAAATTTTGATAAATCCTGCATAAACATCCATTGATTTATTTTTTTAATACTTTTAGAAGAAAAATAAAGTAATGTCTATTTAAATATACTAATTAAAACTACAATTACCAAAAATGTTTTTTATTTTAGTAACTTTTTCATATTTTATCTACTAATGGTAATTATTTTATAAACATATATAATTTATTTGTATACTTTCTATTAAATATATAATACACTGTACTGACAATTATCTGAAATCAGATTAAGCACATTAGAGCTAAACAACAATGATAAAAACATATATATTATTGTAAAATATAAAAAGTTTTTGAAAAACTTCTCTTTTATTTATTAAAAAATTAGAAAAAAGGTAGGACTATCTGAATTCATTAAATAAATAACATCATCTGAATCCATAAAAAACCTTAGCTAATACACGTTATTAACAAAAAAGATCTGTAAAAAAAAAATTGTAATTTTTACAGATGTCATGTTTAAATAAATTTGTGAAAATTAAAATAATATTTTGTTTCAATTTTTTATTATGGATTTTCATCAAATAAAGGTATCATTCATCAATTATTAAATAAATTTGTATTTTAACATTTAATAGATGATGTAACATTTAATAGATTATTTAAAATCATTTTAAAAGTAAGTGATTGAGAAGAAGTGGGAAAGAGTCATGATGAAGAATAATAAAAAAATAGTGTGTCTGTCTAAAAATGATTCACAAGATGGCAGTGAAACATATGGGGAGGATTATTGACTTTTACTTCATAAAATGCTTTTTTTAAGCTTCACCCTTCTATTTTAAAAACATATAAACATTTTTATTTAAAGACTAAAATGAAATTTCTTTTTAAAATATATTTTTCTGCTGTAATTTTTTTCAAAAAAATTATCATTATCATTATAAAATATAACAAAATGAAAGCAAACTTATTAGAAACTAAAAAGAGACTAAAAATTAAAAATAAAATTGTATATTTTGTTCTATCATGTTAATTTATTTTTTTAAAATCATTTACATGAAGTAATAGTATCTAATGAAATATAAAGGTATAATAAAGAATTCACACTGCATTAAAGTAAATTATCTTCTTGGATATCTTACACTTTGTGAGATATTTATAATAAAAAAACTTTCTTTTTTTTTATTTAAAGAAAATCTTCTAATTTATAAGAAAAATGAAATAACATTATTCAAATGAATTAACATTTTAGCTAAAGCGCTTTAAAATAAATTCTTAATTAACAATCAGTTTGGTTTATCTGTAACACTTAGACCCATCATTTTCATGGATAATTGAGAGTACAATGTGTTTGTATTTATACACTACATATTAAAATATTTATAATTTATCTCATCCAATTAACACAAATTTCAGGCATCACAGTTTCAAAATTATACATATTACAATTACTCTTATTAACACTCATACTTTTTTTTCTTTACTAATGTTTACATTATAATTCAATTCATCATTACACAATATAAACACAATAATAACATTTATAAGAGAAGGAACATAGTTCTAAGAGAGGAAAAGATTGACTAGGGGGAATAATTCACATGGCTTTAACATTTGGTGCTCGGCATCGAGAGCCTAGCCTTTTGCGTAATGATTCAGTTGGTAGATGTTCTGTTGGCCTAAGAAGTTGTCTGAAGTTATAAGGCCCACTTAGATCCTCTGATGGTGGCTGAATTTGTCTGTAACAAAGAAAAAGGAAATCAGTATTATACACTGTAAATTTATTTTTGAACATATATTTTTTAAATAGAAATTTAGCAACTTAATTTATATCATTATTAGAATTGTTAATACTTGAGATACAGTAATACTCATGGGAGATGCTTTAGCACATATTAAATAAATTATTATAGGATATTTAGTAATGATATCATAATTATAGGATTTCTATGTATAGAATGTGCTTAAACTGAAACACTGATTGAAATGAATTTAGCTGAAAATGTTGGCATGAGTACACATGACAATTAAATTTAAATAATGCTATTATACTATCGTTTTATTAAATTTTTCTTTTAATTTTTAATAATTGATTTTGTTCCTAGATATTTTCCAATATTGAAATGTTTCTTGTTTACAGTTAAACATATAATATATGTTAAAATAAGAATAATACGTTAAACATACATAAAATGTAAATACATTTTAAAATACAGTACAAAACATGTCTAACATTTAGAATTAATTCTCTACAAACATGTATTTATTTATACATTTATTTATTTATTGGCAATTGTATCAAGATATTATTTTTTAAGTAAAATCTAAAATAGTAAATTTATTTTAATTACTGAAACATCATAAATATTTTGTGCAATACCTAATATTATTTAACTGTATTTCTGTTACATAATTTTCCTCAACAAATTAACATCTCTGGCCTTACATCCAAAGGTGTTTGGGTTTGAATCCCGGTAAGTGATGGCATTTTTCATATGCTACAAAATTTCCATTTTCATGTTTCCATGCAAAAGCTTTGAGCTTATGTGGTGAATAATTCATCAAGAAACAAATAAAGAAACAAGTGGACAAGTAGTGGAATAATTAATTGCAATGAATGTTACCCAGATCAGTTACATAAAAATAAAATAATTTGATGTGGACACAACATGACTTTCTTGTACACCTATTAAATTACATGTAAACATTTTAAAAGTGCATAACAATTTATTTCATTAATAACTTCTGATATTTTTTTCATTGTTATTATTGAATTATTATTTATTGTAAAACTTTTTGTACAATCACAGGTTGATAAAATTATTAATAAATCAATATATTAAAATTTAAAAAATAAATTAAAAATATACATAAAAAAAAATTACAAAAAAGAAAAAAAGGAGATGATGTCTAATTCTAACCAATGTGCCTTTCTGTGTGAGATCCAAATATTTCATTAATTAAAATTTTATTTGGCTATAACTCTGGAACCAATGAAAGTACCACTTATGATATATTGTTGAAAAGCTCTCAATGAGGGCTTATTACTGCAGTTAAAAAAAAAATCCAAAATTTTTTTGGAATTTGGACTATTTTGGACACTTTTGGTTCAGCTGATTGCAATCAAAATAGGGGGTGCACAACTAGATGTTACCACAGTCCTAAAGCCAAAATTTCAACACTCTACAGCTAATTGTTTTTGAGTTGTACAAGATACTTATGGACATCACGCTGAAACTAGTCAAAATGCATATTTCCATTGAAATCTGAAAATCAAAATTTTTGTGATTAGAATATTTCCTTATAACAAGGAAGTAAAAATACCAAAACTTGAATTTGATTAGGTGAATAATTTTCTGTAAAAGTGCAAAGAGAAAGTAAGATAGATCCATAAAATCATGAATGAGTTTACGAGTTAACTGCCAAAGTAACTAAAACAAAAGTTTTAATTTTGAATGAACATAATTTAAAATGCAAAATGATCAATTTTAGACATTTCTAAAGAAATGTATAATTTAACTTTCAATTTATAATTAAGAATTAAAAAATGTCAAAACTAAAATATTGTGCAAATAAAAAAAGAAAAATACAATTAAATATAGTGTATTTTAAATAATTAGTTTCATTGTTTTCTTGCTAGCATAAGGAATAAAAAAAATTTGGTGCGACAGTTTCTATATTAATTCCAAAATCTGACATCCTCAGATTGCAACCATACTTAAGTACCAGATGTTTACTATACTCACTGAAAACAAATTTCTATTTTTACCCTAACTCTGAATAGAATGGGTCTAATTTATGAATCTACTGAATAAATTATATTATCTCATTTCATTACATAAAGTTTTAGAATACAAAAATATGTTTTATTTATAAAATACACAACTACTTCTCTTACTTGATTATATGAGAAAAAAAATGGTTTATCATTTATTACTAGACATTACTAGAATGATTAATTACTTAACAAGTTTAAATTGTTTAATTTTTAAATAAGCTCTAAAAAAGTAAAAATTATAATGTACTTAAAAGCTTCTAATATACTGCTTTCATCAAATTTATAATTTATTACAATTAGAAATTATAGTTATGTATATAAATTAGAATTACAGAGCTTACCTGTAACAATATCATGTCCTTAGTAATTATGAGACATAAAACAAAAATATAAATCACACAAGGCTATAAATAAAGCGATGTGTTAATAAAATAAACTAACTGGAATAATAAAATCAATGAAATAAAATTTATTTTTTAATTCTTCTAAAGCAGTATTCAGTTGTAATGTTACACCTAACTTATCAAAAAATATCATTTTCAAAAATAATTTTAGTTATTTAGTATTATCCTAATTATCTCAAGCTGGATTAATTGGTTTGATGTTTATTTGAGGGAAAACAAAACATTCTAACTTTAAATTTTAAAAAAATTAAAAATTAGTTTTCTTTTTTTAATAAAATATTTGATAAAATTTTCATCTTTTATGATCTGGATTATAAGAGAAGTTAAGAGTGACAACTTTATAAAATCAGTAATGATAGGAAAAAAAAAGTAGTTATACAGCAGCTACTGATTTGTACACAGTCGTTGCACATTTGTACAAGATTGTATAGTCTCTAAAATTGATTTTAAAAGTAAATTTTTTTCTTCAAGCATCAGACCTTCTGACCTGTTGTGGGTTTCATCCTTCAATAAATTGATCAGACCAATGTTTTAAATACCTTTCTATATGTCTCATTCCCTTATGAGTATATTCTATTATCCGTTTTTTTGTTAATCTATTTATCAAAGCAGATTACTGCATTTGATGGTCAAATCATAACCATTTCTCATGATAAGTCTTAACTTTCTCATTTTTTCAATCTGTCTCTCTTCAATAAATCTAAAACTGAATGCAGGAACTATATCTCTGAAGCTTTAAGTCTGCTTCTATCACTGATGGTCAACATCCACATTTTGCCTCTATGAAGGGGTGGCTGGTATGGTTATTGAAGAAAACCTTTAAACTGATTTAATATAAAAAGGCTGATTAGACCTGTCTTAACTGAAAATGCTTGTCCATAAACCCTTATCATTTGAAATGAAACGTTAAGCACCGGTAGATCTATAAATCAATTAAAGAGGCTAACAATCTTATTTTGTTCAAACAGAGTAAAAATTTACAACTTAAAATTAAAAAAATTAATTTACAACTTAAATTTACAACTTAAATTTCCTATAAAATTAATTTTATAGGAAAAAAAGAAAAATAGCATGCGTCATTTAAAGGAGAAATTTATGACTTAATTGTGAATTACTTTAATCAGAAAGGGGAATGAATAGAAAGGAACATGTTTACAGAATGAATTTGAAATATAAGGGTGCACTTGAAAAGTCATTCTCACATCAACTAAAAGAAAGAAAAAATAAAAATAATAATTTGCTTTTATGAGAGATTGTCTCTCATACAAGCAATCTCTCATACAAGCAAATATATTTATGTTCCAATAAGCAAACATATTTAGCACCTAATATGATTGCTTAAACATAGAGACTGACATGGTTTATTTTATACTTGAAATTCAATGCAGGAATACATAAATAAATAAATTATATGAAATAATTTTTTAAGACACTAATGTATTACTTTCCTAATTTCTAGTTTGAATCCACTAAATAAATGCCAAAAAGTACATAAAAATTTGTTACTTAAGTTATTTTTGTCTTGGCTATGTAACAGTTTATACATTTGACAATTTACCTGTAAATTCTGTCCCTAAAAATAACCCAGATTATTAAGCATACTAGTTAGTACATTAGATTCATTATTTATATAGAAATTAATCAAGCTGAAGTGGAATTAAGATCAAACACATCAAATCTCTAAGAATCAGATAATTATTATCTGTAGCATACGATAATTAAGAAGATTGCTTTGCTTTTATTACTAAGAAAACCACTACTTTTATGAGTGCATTTTAAAAATGCGTGGGCTCATTTCTAGAGAAGCTAAGCTGCTATTTTTTTGTTTTTTTTTCTTGTTTTAGTATTAGATTCTAGGGAAAAACAATCATGAAAAGATGCCTTATTTATTATTTTTAATTTCAAATAATAAACTGAGTATGTGTGTACAATGATCTAATGATTGAATACTTACTTCAAAGCATACGCTACTGATAGATAATGTAAACATTAAGAATGATATCCAACCCAATCATCTTCTTTGTAGGGATTCAAACTGATTTTCTTAGATTATTATATATGTTCATATATTCCTTAATATTTTTTATTCATAATTATTTTAGTAGTTAGATTCTTTTCATTTCCATGCTAATCTAATAAATTGTTGAATAGCACAGTGAAAATTCTAACAATTTAAAATTATAATTACATAACTTTCAAATAATACAGAATTTATGCTTCCACAGGAACTTTAAGAACTAATTATGTAGTTCAATTTCAATATACTTACCAGTGATCTAAATCTTAAAAATGTTAGCTACCTTTAACATATAGCTGTATAAAATATTTTATAAATAAATATATATTTGCAAATTGTTGGTGTTGAAACCTTAGTTTTGTTGAATATATACAGAAGTATATAAATTCTTTGATTTTATTATATCTGAAGTAGAAATCAAACACATTTTTTTAATACACTAGCGACCCGGCATGCTTCGCTATTGCTAGATTTGAGTATATATATAAATTAAATGAACAATTGAAAGTTTGAAATGACTGCAAAATATCATAATTAATACTGAACACTAAGAAACTAACAAAACATTACAAAACTTCAGAGAATTTAACCGTTCTCTTTATAAAAGTCAGAATATAAATAAAAACCACTACCTATCGGATTTAATTCATACTACTCTCTAAACACAGTAATCAGTTCAAAATACCCTTAACTTTCTTTCTACTGGTAAGATCGAGGATTTCAATAGTTATAAACCTTCTCCAGACATATTGCCTTTTATATATATATATATATATATATATATATAGAAGAAGAAAGTCTGTTGGGTAGTTGTTTGTTTGTTTCATAAATATCTCGACACAGCTGCCACCTAGTGATATACATTCTGAATATAACTAATATATATTCTGAATATGAGTAAAGTCCGCAAATAAATAATATTTTTTCTAAATATCTCAATCCCAGCGCCACCTAGCAGGTCCATTTTTTGCAAAAATATTTCTTTTTACGTTACTAATATGTATTCTGAATATGAGCCAAGTCGTATCATAAATGCAATTTTTCCAAATATCTCAACTCCAGTGCCACCTAGCGGATCCAAAATAATTCAGAAACCTTCCCTGGCATGCGTCCAACCATTCCCCAAAGTTTCATCGCTATCGGATGAACGGTTTAGGAAGGCATAAGTGACATACAGACAGACATTCATTTTTATATATATAGATTCAAAATACATTAAAATTAAAACACTTACAACATATCTTCTGTCAAACCTATTTCTTACACAAGACTCTTAACATGTTACATTAATATACTATAAACATATCATCCATATCATACAAATGTAACATCCATCAGTTACATTGATGAATAGCAATATAACTTCTGAATAGGTTAATACCTACCCACCCACACTTATAGGCTAATTTCATATAAAATACAGAAGAATTCGCACCTACTGACAGAAAATAAAAAATGATGGAATACAACTTTTCAACATTTTTAAAAAAGAAGGTACAGTGTCAATTTAAAAATTATTAACAAAACAAAGAAAAATTACAAAATTATATGTTTACAGAAGAGTTGAAAAATAATTTCCTTTATATTTCACACAATGAACTTCATGATAAGTCTGAAATATTTCAATCCAATTAAATTAGTTCAAAATAGGTGTATCACAGTCACTTAACTGATTATAAAATCAGTTAACTCCACATTATGTAAAAATTTATTTAACATTTTTTTATGCATCTTCAAAACTTCTTGATGTGGAAGTGCACAGTTTGATAATAAAAAGTGGCAGAAGAAATTCAGTTATATTTTATTTTTTGGAAGTGAAAAATATAAAGTTATTTCTTACTATAAAAAGTGGAGCTAAATAATTGTGTACTTTGTCGCCATTTCTACTGGTGTGACTGAAATAGTATTGGCATTGCTAGTAATTTAAAAAAAAAGGGGTATTATACATGAAAGGATGTTGTAAACAGCAAGAAGTCGGTCAGTCAGTCGCTAGTTCAGTAATATATCCAGAATATGCACATCAATTCAGTTTTCTAAATTCTGAAAAGTAATAGGCAACTGCATGAACTTACAATCTAATATGTGTTAACTGCTGTGGCCAAAGCAGTAGTAGTGATCTGTCAAAAAAAGCTATAAATTACTCAGAAAATGGTATAGCTATTGTTTAAGAATGACATACATTCTATATCATATGTATAAAGGAAAATGAGAAGTAATGTAATTTCTCACTGCACTCTTTACTGAGCTAAATGTACTGTTGTAAATCAATCAGCCAAGCTCCAAAAAAATGTGACATTTAGCCCACTAAAATGTCAGTTTCACTTTGTTCACCAAAGGTTCTGATTGTACAAAGAATGCCATTATTTTAAAGGAAAGAAATTCTGAGAGAAGCCTCTTGACCCATAGGCGCTTTATGTGCATCAACAGCATTAAGAAAAACTGGGATAGATAATGTAAAGCAACAAAGAACTCTAGCAACAAAGTAACAAAACTGTTTTCATGAAGCTTACTTTCCAAGTGAATATATAATGTTATATAATCATTTTTCTTAATATGCCTGACATCTGATAAATTTCAGAACAAGTTTCTTAACTTCTTGAAATGATAAGAAGAAATTTTTCTATTTTTTTTTGTATATTGGAGAAAGCAGAGCTTTCCGGCTGTATGGAAAGTTGCCAGCTTTACTGTATTATCGTGAACTGAGAAGAGAACATGTTTGAGAATATCTAATTACTGCCTTAATTAGATGTTTGTACACAATATAACCTATAAAAGTATAACAATCTATACATTCTCGTGCAGCTCTATGAAGAATGAAAACCTTGAAGTGTCTCCATGAAATGGAGATAACCATATTTAATAACAGCCAACATCTTTTCACTACTACTATAAACAATAATATTATTAGAAATTATAGGTTGGAAAAAAAAAAAGGAAGTACCTATCTAATCAAAGAAGATAGAATAAGTGAATGCTGATCTGAATACTTAATTGATTCTCATTCATGTATATAAAAACTTGCAGACTAAATTACAATTAATTAAGTAATACTTAATTTTCATCATTTTCAATTTCTTTCAAGCAACAACATTTTGAAATAAATTTACAAAATAAAAATTCAACAATTAAATTTTTACAAAATTATACTGCTAGATCAGATGTAAATTTTCTTGTAAATGAGTTAGACTGTACTAAAAAAAAATTGTTTGTAATAGTACCTAGGTGATGGGCTAGGCCACAGAACTTTGTTGTTTCTACCGCTATTTAAAAGATCTTGCCTTTCAGATGCAACATCTAATGTCACCATTCTTGGCCTAAAACAAAAATAAATTTATATAATATAAAATATATTTAAATTGTATCACATATTACCTGCCTATAACACACTCATTGACTATATTGTAAATAGATACAAATTTTTGGTGGTATTGTTTTCAGAATAAATCATTTATATATTTCAGTATAAAAGTTACTACTATGAAATTTAAGGCTTTTTTTAAATCTGTGAATTACATGGCTTAAAATTGGAGAAATATTAAAAATAAATAAATTGGGATGTTTAAATTACATATCAATTTAGTACAAATGTGCAGATCTATGCAGTGTTGTAACTTAAAATCTTGTATCCGACTTTAGGGAAAAGTTGTCTCATCTAAAATAATACATAGATCAAAGAAAAAATTGTCTTGTAATGTTTATGTTGTTTTAAGTATCATTTAGATTACTCTGTTTGGAGTATTGAAGACATTTTTAAACTTCATCAGAAGCTATGAACTAGTGTCTGCAGAACTGTGGTATCTATGTGCTGCTGAATTGTTTTCTGGTAATATTGTATGTATTTACTTTTAAGTTGTGAATTTTAAAATTAGGTTTATTATTATTTCCAATCAAATCTGTCCAGGGAGTATTATTAAATTATGGATAATAATGAAGATGTCGTGCTTGTGTTGTTTGATCACTTTCATGATATGTATTATGGAATCTGTGATTGTTGTTTTTCAGAATTTTTTAATCTATATTTTTAACTTTCTTAATGTACTTGCTTAGTTGTTACTTAAATCAAGTCAAAGGAGTTAGGTGTAGACAAGTAATATTATAACAATTTATTTAACAAAAATATTACACAAAAGGAACTAATTTATAAAACAGTGTTATATACTCATGTGTATGTGTATATATATATATATATCAAAATAATTTCATAAGGGACAGGAAAAGGAGAGAAGGAATCTATTCTGTATACCAGGCAACTCAAAACTTAAACATTAGGCAGGTAACATTAATACTAATATAATTCTACTTATACTCAATCTACTATTATACTAAACCTAATATATTTAAATGGAAATAATGAGTAAATATATAAATTATTAATTATACATAAACACAGATTTTGATCTCTATTAATTATTAAAATATCTAATCATTTTTCAGATTTTCTCAAAAATAATTTTTTAACCAATTATCTATCTAATAATTCTTAATACACAAACATTTCTTTAAGAATAAATATTTTAAGTAGAATGCAGAAGTAAACTTTATTACAAATTTAATTGTTTAAACAAAATTGTTAAAGTTGTTTTATATAATTGTTTAAATATACTCGTATATATACTGAGTCTGTTTATTAAGTGGTAAATTTAATAATGCTAATGATGTAAACATTAAAGAATTTTACTTCCATATGGTGCAAAGCTGCTTCTGCCATACTTTTTGGAGTAATAGTATAAGCTTCTTCAGTGCCAGTTATAACTTTTCCCTATTTTATTTTACAGTTTTGTTTTTTTGGGTGTGATAACCTATTAGTAGTTCTGTTTTTTAAAAAAAGTTTCATTAATTACTATATAGTGAGTATGAGTTGGAAGTTATTCTCTCCTATGGAAACTACTGTTTATCTTCCACTTAATTCAGTTGCTGCAATTAATTGGCAACTGCTGCCTCCAGTATCCTTTTTGGAGTACTGTTATAAGCTTTTTCAGTGTCATTTAAATTATAACTTTTCCCTATTTTATTTTACAGTTTTGTTTTCTGGGTGAGATAACCTATTAGCAGTTTTGTTTTAAAAAAATTTCATTAATTATTGCATGGTGAGTATAAGGTTGGAAGTTATTCTCTCTTATGAAAATTACTGCATATCTTCCACCTAATTCAATTGTTCACAAATCTTCACCATGTGATAAATATCTAATCGCTAAATAATTTCTTGTATTCCTATCATCATATTGGTGTAATTTTAATAACAATACTTAACACTCGCAAAAAAAGTTTTTTTATTACAGTAATGAATTATATAACAACCAAAGCAACTAAAATAAATAAAGTAGTAACTTATATAAAATTTCTATTCAGAAAAATCAAAAAATAACAATGGCATAGTAACAAAAATTTTACCATGATAAAAGAAGGCTAAGAGGAGCTTAAAATAACTGTACTTTTTGTAAACAAAAAAAATAATATTTTTCAGGATTTTCTTTAACACTATCACAGTTTCTATTTCTATCTTAAACATACTGAAGCTTAAAATGTTCACTATCTACAAGTGCCTAATTATCAAAACATTACAGGATTTCATATAGAATAAAAAGAAGATAGTAAATGCTGATCACAAGAATAATAATTTATGTATTTTCTATTTAGTTTTCCAGCCTCCTTTATTTTATAATTATAATATTTAATATCAAGAGCTTAAACCAAATTTTCAATAAAGCTCAATAAAGCTATAAAACAATTAGATGCAAGTTCATTGTATACTCTGTTGGCATTTAATATTGGCTATCAGAAAAAGGTTAATTCCAGTGAGATTTTAGTTGTGTTTTTAATTTTTTATGTATTCATAACTTAATATTAATAAAAAAAATATATACATAACATTTATAGAAAACATGATGATATAATTTTATATATATCATTTTTTTCCCATTTCAGCCACCCATGGACTATGTTTATTAGCATGGACTATGTAATTTTCTTAGCATCCCTTCTTCCTTACTTCCAGTACTTTTTAAGCCCTCACTGCTCTTTTTCCCTGAAATTTTCTTACTACTTTTTTTTTTGAGCTTCTTTACAAAAAACATTTTTTCCCAAGATTAATTTCCAAATTTTTGGATCAGGAATTTTTCTATTCCTGTTTTTTTCTGTTTAAATCTTTCATCTGAAATATATCACAATATACAATTTTAATTCCTTTTATAAATAAAAGAGGAGGATTTTCTTGGTATTTCTATTCTCATTCTTAAAGCGTGGCCTGTGAAAGCCTCCTCTCATGCAATAATTTTGTTATTTCTTTAAAATTATAGTATAGCATTCTGTAGGGATAAAATTTATATACATTAAATGTGTTGAATTTTATAGGACCAAATATTTTCACTAAAAAACACCTTTTTTCTTTTGGGTTTAATTTTAATGATAAGAGATCAACTCTATGTTAATCTTTGTCATGCAGAGTATAATGCCTCTGGATGACTGACTGTGTTCAAATGCCATAATTCTGCATTTATAGTTTTTATATAAACATAAAATTACGCAAGTAAAGCACACTTTTTTTATTAAAATAATAATTTTTTGTTTCAATATTTCAATACTAATGTTTTTTTTCTTTAATAACAATATATTTTTTTGGCTTACATGAGTTATTACAATGATCACTTTTAACCATCTTAGATTCTCAATTTATTTAAATACATAAAAGGGCATATTCTATTAATTATTTTTGTGATTTAATTTTAAACAGCACATTGATAAAAAAAAAAAAAAACAAAAACTTCCATTAAAGTAAAACAATTAAAAGATAATAAATACATAACCAATTTATGAATGTCTACATGAAACAAAAAAAAACCTTTTTTTTAATTCCCTTAACAATTGCCATTTATTACAGCAAAATTAGTTGTGAAACAATGAAAAATTGTTTTAGCACACGGTGAAATGTTCAAAACATTGTTTACTCCTGCATCCAAAACACATTTATTTACAAAGCAGATTTTTTTCTTAACAGATCTAAGAAAATCAAACATTTATATCTTTATTAATAGAATTTTAATTACAAAATAATTATACTCTACATGAAATAGAAATATATATCTATAGATTGTATTAAATAAACATTCTTTTTAAAAGACATTTTAATTTACAATGATAACAAAAACTACAATTTTAAACTGTCATTAGAAAGCTGCGTATAAAAAAAAAATAGGTAAAAAAAGTATAGAAATAAAAAAAAAAAAGAAGAAGCAAATAAAAAGGCACTACTGATTGGTTTACATGATTATGCATTTTGCATTGTACCTTTCGGGACGAAGTTGATTCTCTATACGAATGATGGGTAAATCCCACATTGATGTTTCATCCTCATCAGATTCTGAGGACAAACTGTAAATAATGATTAATTTCACTTAATCTTGTAGTATTTACATCAGCAAATAACTCGAACAGCAAATTAAAAAAATATAATTAATAAAAATACTGCTGTAGTAGTGGCTTGTTCTTGAAGAACAAACATGTTTCATTCTTGTGTTAAGCATTTTCTATGTTTAGTATTGTTATTTTCTATGTTAATAATGGAAAACAAGTTAGTGTAGCTATAACAAGGTTTTTATCAATTAAAACTTTTTAAATGATTAATTAATGTGATCATGCAAATCCAGACTGCAAGAATTATGCAATTAGATACAGTTAAAAAAAAAAATTTGTCGCTAATTTATAAATTACTTTTGTTAAAAGGGATATTCAATAAGATATACTAATTTGGTCATCACTTACTAGCCGATGGATTTTCTTCAGTGTCTTTTGTATGGGGACACTTTTGTTTATTATTGAATTATTTAAAATTAAATGTATGTACAATATCAAAAGACTTTATTCTTATTCTAGTGTTCAAATAAAATATAAAATACGTCATTTACTAATTTCTTTTTGTATGTAGGAACTGTTGTTGACTGCAGTTTTTTCTGGACCAATCAACTATTTTAAATGTTTAAAGTTTATTAGGATCTGAGATGTCCAATAAATGAGATAAGGTATAACAAAGTGAATTATAAGATGGAGCAATAGCACCCACCAAAAATGGTAGCAGAAGTTTTTAATTACTTGAAAAAAGTTAAACCAATGGAAAATTAAGTAACTTAATCTACTCTTTTAACAGTTTAAACAGTTATATTTCAATAAAATTAAAAAAAAATTAACTATATAATATCAAAACCCATTTAAAAATAGTACCAAACAAAAAGAATACAAACACATACTTCTCTTAGCATAGATTACATTATTAAGGACAAGAAAGAGAAATTTTATGACAGAAGTTGTTATAAAACTTTCTCTTTACATCGTTTTTCATTATTTTTTTTAGATTTTGTCTAATGCCCTTAAGGATTTATGTAATCCATGTGTTTTTAGGTTTAGACAATGAGTTTGAAAATTTTTTTAGGCCAGTTCCCTTTCTTGGTGTCTACCAAACTCCAAAAACAGAAAGGTGTAAATTTGTTATTCATCATAACCAGCATTAGTTAGGTATTATGGTAATTGATAAGAAATGGTATGTTACACAGGAAATACAATTTGTTACGCTTAAATTAATTATATTACACAGCTTACAACAAATCTGAGTTTGAATTTAGGGTATGAATTTATTCTAAATGATCTAGGGTTCCATTTTTGGCAAGTTTCAGCACAAAATAAGTCTCGTTAAGTTAATCAATATTTGGTCAACCCTGTTCTCATTTGTTCATTCTTTCATTCAACCTTGATCTCATCAATCAGTTGAAACCATCTCCTTCTTTCCATCTTTCTATAGCCTCTACTAATATACTTTTCCTTCTTAGCCAGCATCATATCCACTTTATTTTATTTTAGTTGTTTTTCTCTGCTTTCAAACTTGATTTAGGATATCTTCATTTCTAATTTTATCAAATCATTTTATCCTCTCTGCATTTCTAGTGCTTCCCGTCTTTTTTTAAAATTTAAATATCAGAGTGAACAATCTTTTTCACTGTTAAAATATGCAAATTTCTATATTTAACATGATTTTAAGATTGGCTTGATTTTGAAATCACTTTCACAAACAATCTAGAAGTAGATTAATCATGAACATAAAAGTTCAAAATTGTAATGAGTCACTTCCTTTTTTATAAATTTAAAAATTATGTTTGTTGTTTATGAAATTTTTAAATTAATTTATTTTTAAGTAAAAATATCCTCATAAAAAGAAAGCTAACTTATTACAAATACAATAAATATAAATGTCATATTAAAGTCAGCTACAAATTAATAGAAAATGGTTTTTAATACAAAAGTCTGCAACATTGGAAATGCATCTAAAAATGGAACTAGTAAAGAAGACTATTTTATAATTCTTTCCTTTCTGTATTCACTACAAATGTGAATACAAGAAGGATAAAATAGATTGATAAAATTATTAATGAAGACATTCTGAATGGAGTTGGAGAGCAGAGAAAAACAACTAATGTACAATAAACTGGATAGGATATTGACTAAGAAGTTTAAGTACACCAGTGGTGACTTTAGAAACTATGATGGGGAGAAGGAGTGGTTTCAACTGATTGATGAGATCAAGGTGCAGGGGAAGTATGGATAAATGGACTGACCAATATTGATTGAGGCTTAATTTGTGCTGAAACTTGCCAAATATGGCCTGAACACCTTAGACCTAAGTTTAATGGAATAAAAATAACTGAGGGCATTTTACTTATTTTCTACACATTCACTGCTATTTGTAATGATTTTAATATGCTTTGTGATATTATATAGTAGAAAAAGTATGCAACTGTTAATCAAAATATCAAAGATTAAGAATCAGAAAATATTATTTGTATAAATATAAAAAGAAAGAAAAATAGTGGAAGAGTGAAAATAAAATGGAAAATAGCAAAAGTGAATCTTCTTTGATAAGTTCAGTAGTAAAATATGAAAAAGTATAATTTCCATGAAACAGCAAAGACAATAATGGTTATATAGGAGAAAAAATTAAGTAACAAGAGATAACTCTTCAAAATATTAATATTTACATTTCATAAATTCTCCAGAGAAAATTGTGATTTGTTAGGATTTTAAAATGGTTGTGTTCAAAAATAAAGATATTTTGTTGTATGTAGTAAATAAAATAAATATTTTTCAAATTTTATTCATTTTTAATTTATAGTATGATCTTTACTGCGTGGATTACCCTTATACATATACATTAAAATAATTAGGTACAACAACTTGTAGAGTGAAAAAATTAATTCCAAAGGGCACATAAAACCAATGGCTTCTAGGAATGTGAATTGATTAGTTAAATTTTATTATTTAAATAAAAAGAAGCAATAGCTACTGGAATAGATATAGAGATATATGTCTTTATACAAGAATTGCATAAACGTATTAATAAAAATTAATACATTTTTCTTATGAATAATACAAAGTAAACAAAGACTGTACATGAACAGTAGAAGTCTAACTGAATAACTATTCAGCTTGTAATCTTCATTATAAAACCAGACTATAGTTTAGTAAACCTCTGAATTGAACAAATTCTTGTGTTTTACAGAAGGAAGGTAATATGCTTTATTAGAACCTTTATTTTTAGGTGTTTTATAATATTCCATATTCTCTTATTTTGTTGAGGCAATGTATATAATACATGTTTCATTACAGGAGGGATTACATTAATTTGTTGCTTTACAATATCTGAGCTAATTTTTCTTATTTTGACACATTTAGTATCTTTGGTACAAGAGGTACTAGTCTTCAAGTTTCCGTCTCTGAGAATAAATGTCACTATACAGCTACTTCCTGCGATGAATAGAGCAGTCTTGTAGAGCTGATTGTCAATTTATACCAACTGTCATCATGCTGATTGCAACAACATATGCTGTTGTGGTGGCTAACATACAACATAAACCTATTTCCTAGTTTTTTCTATATAATTTTCAATATAACACTCTACACTTCCATATTATATATTTTTTGTATATTTCTCTATGAATGTAATTTAGTCATCAGATTATTTTTTCTACAGCTTTGTATTATATGAAAAATTCATAAAAACATCAAGGAATGGTAGCGATATTTTAGTCTGTCAAGCTATGGAAGAATACTGCTGATGTAACTTTTCACTTCATATAACAAGATCAGGTTTGCAAAGTTTTCTAGCTGATTGAGAACTATGGACAAGATTCTTTTACAAATATGATTGCAAAAAAAAAATAATCAAAACTGTTTTAGATTAGTGAAAAGAGAATAAGCTTGAAAATGGAAACCTTTTTCATTTTTTCTCTTTCAAAATGTAACTATTGAACCCCAAATAAACTTTTATAGTTATTATTGTTTTATTCACCTTTGTCAAGTAAAATCATTTATGAATAAAGTTAGATTCAACCATCTTTAAGGGAAAGCAATACAGAAAAGAATTCGAAGTGCATAGTAAATCTACTCATTTAGTTAGTGCACACGTTTTGATTTCATATTTTCTCTTGACATACTTACCATAAGTTGAGAATATTCTAATTCTGAAACTTATGCCTATAGTAGTTCATAAAATTTCTTTAGAGTGTTCAATGTGGAGTAAAAATCATATCAATAATAAATTTAATGAAATTGATTTACTATAAAAAGAAGTGAGATCCAAAAAAAAAACACTTCATAATAGAAACTACTCCCTGATTCCTAAAATATATTCATTCTATATACAGTGTTTCAAAAAATCATCTATAGAAGTGCTAAAATTTCAATCATTCTCAATGAGATCTATATATTCATTATGATTCATACATTATTTCTTGAAAAATTATTATATCTTTTGTTGGCATCTATTTTTCTAGTAAACTACAATTTGGTTGCACTTTCTCTAAAGTAAATATATGATTAATAAAAAATGTGTAACCTAACAATGTTTTTACAATGGAAATTATCAAATTTTTGTTAGTATACCAAGAAAAGATTTATTTTTATTCTATTAAGTGAAAATGAATTGGTAAGAACAAACTTGTAACTGATAGTAACTTTCATAACCGGTAGTTTTACTTTAAATAGTCTAGTTTTTTTTGGAGGGGGATAATACGCAGTATTATTATTTCAAGGTAATTAAAAAAATAAGAAATATATTATGTTAAATATCACTTTTAGGATATGTTCTGCAACATACAGTTATTCAATATGAGCAGGATTAATAGATATGTTATAACAAGAGAAATGTACTGCATTATAACAAGAAACGCAAACTTAACATTCATTACGTTATGTTATACATATCCTAGAGAAATTTACAATGTTGTATATATCACTGAAAATTTATGTTTGAAATTCAAGAAGGTCGACAAAATAACATCCACACAAAGTTAACAAAACAATCATTAAAGATAAATCAACAAACATTTTGAAAATAAAGATCTAACCTATTCATTTCTTGTTGTACAGCTTTGTAATATGAACCAGCTCCATGTTTCTTGGCCACTTCATGAACAACCGCTTTCTGTAACAATCAAAGGCAGAAAGTGTTAAAAACAACAGCCTCATTTTGCTAATACTGCATGAGCAAATTAACATTGAACGTGAACTTGATTGGCATAGCACTGCATCAACACCAATCTACATGACAATCAACATAACTTCACATGCAGGAAAAATATGAATTAACAGATTATGACTGAAAAAAGATGAAGTAATATACTTCTTTTTTCTTGTTTTAGCAAAGTATTTAATAACACTGCTAATAAAACATACCTTTGCTTTGAATAAACAGTTTTTTCATATTTATGGACCTATCCTTGTTTCAGTCATAACTATTGCTCAAAAAAAATGAGATGTACAATAAAATAAAAAAAATAACAAGTAAACTAATAACAACTTTAATAACTGAAAATTCTGTAAATAAACAATGCAAAATACTTACTGATTATATGCTTTTACCATCCATGCATTTTCTGGTGCAGTAATGGTCTGCTAGATGGTTTTATTTTCAATGTTGATTCAGTTGCATTAACATTAGAAACCCATTAATCATGGTAGTAGTCAACCAAAATAAGTTGCAATACTCGATTAATTTAACAACACACAAATATCAATCAACTGATTTCAAAAATTAGTCATTACTTATGACTAACACACCTCTGACAATATTAGTTGATTGAAAAAAGACTTTTTGCATTGAGTTACAAATTATTTGTTAATAAAAAACATTAACTGCTATAGAAAGTAGAAACATTTCTTTCAGTTCATTCCGTACCAAACATATCTGGTGTTAACTCACTATGCTGTCTCCCTTTCCCCACTACCACCTCCACACATTTAACTTAAATACACAAGCTACGAACAATATGCATAAGCAAGTACACTTATTAAAAAGTAAATGTTCTTGTAACTATGCCACCATAAGATATCATTACAATACTTATTTCACACTATGAGTTACATACCTGTACCAGTACTTAAATTCTGCAGTATTTTTGTACTGCTTGAAAATATTCTAAATGCAGGCATATGATTTAAATAAAACCATACTTATATATAACAAATTCTAAGTTTTTATATAAATATTATACATTTATAGTTAAATTAATATATGTTAGTTACTCAACTGTTAATCTAATTGCTTAGTTTGACATTTTTCTGTTGCTGACTTTTTCCATTAAAGACAGTAATACATACTTTTATTAAACACAATTTTTAATAACAAATAATAGCTAATAAGCACTACTAAGTTAGAAAGTCAGTAATTACACTGTATTTAGATTTTTTAACTCATCTTTTACATTTACCTGTGAACAGTGTCGTACTTAAACCAAATAGTAATATAATACAATGTCTTTTGCTGTTGGGATTTTTCTATCTTATTCTTCAGCTGTTGATTGGAGCTGTTCTTAATCTGATTTTAATAACAAAAGCAATCAATTGTTAACGAATCTATGATCTTTTAACTTGTTATTATTCCCAAAAGCAGCTTTTTTGAATTATGCATCTAGAAGCATGGATGCAATAATTTTATTTTTTTCACATTTCCCAAGCTTCTTAATCCCAGAAACTAAACTTTTTTTTAATTTTTCACCTATGGAAGAAGTCACAGTTTTCTGATTAACGTGCTTGTGTACATGTTAATCATGTATGGCTTGTCGTGTGGGTTTTTATTGGTTAAACATTTTTTAGTGAAATTTTTTTAGTTTCTTCCATGTTACATAGTACCTATAGAAAAATAAAAAAATTTCTAGGAAGATTTTGGAGGTGGGGAAGCAAAAAGATAAAAAAAATATATATTTTGAAAAATTGAAAAATTTTTACTACAGGTCAGTAGTTATAGACACCATGTACAGGTTCAGAATCTCACTATTCATGCACTTAAAAAAAGAGACAGACCTAATTATATAAATTTTTTTTTATTACAATGAAGTGATAAAAATTGCAGATGAGAAGTTCTTAAAATTTATTAAGGTTTTTTTTTAAAAAAAGAAAAACTGATACATTACCTGAGCATAATTTCTTTTAGTTTCTTCAACTTCACTTAATCGAATGCCTTGTTTATTTCGGCGCAGGTACTTGTGAACTTCTTGATTATTCATATGAACCTATAAGCAAAGTACTATTTATAGTAGTATACATAACTCTAGAAACATCCTAATTACTTCTCACAGTACACTGTAATGTATAAATTTGAGAGTTCTTTGATTTCTGTAGTTAATTTTTTAAAGTGGTCTAGAATTTCAACATTCATTCTCTGATGATTTGTTTCAGCAGATTTAAAAAATAAATAAATTATTAATAATTTAGCAGTGAAAATACAGTACCAATAAATTTTATAGAAGGAATATTTTAAGAACAGTAGTGCAATTTATCTGAACAAATTATTGAATAAACATAGTTCCTCACTTGGGTGTGCCACTGGAAGTTTCCTCAATCCTTTGCCTTTCTACTTGTTAATTACCTGCCTCAAATTCTTGAACCATTCATTTTTATCCTCTTCACAGATGGCACAACTGTATCTAAATTTGAAAATAATTGCTTAAAAGGAATTGAAAATATATAACAGTTGTTCAAAAAAATTATTTACTAGTTGGATTTTAAACATTAACTTTACACGTTGATAAAACCATTGTATTGGGTTTCTGGGTAGACACTCATATATCATTGCTGATCGTGTGGATGAAATTTCATTAATGATAATGTCAGTATTTCTGTTGCCCATAAAGTGGAAATTTCTGGGTATTTTAATACTTTTGGATTTTAACTGCTGTCTAGATATTGAAATCTTCAGAACTGTGAATTATTTTTTATACTTAATGTTTTTATGTGCGAGTATAATTTAATATGCCTAACATTATTGTATTTAATACCTTAAAATTATTCCACGAGTTTATTTTTTAAATAATTCTTCTTCTTTTTCTCATGGCTATTTTCTAGAATATGTCTTGGCTTCCTCAACAATTTGCCTCCACCTCTCTCTATTCTTCATCCTCTCCTTCTATCATGTGACCATCATCACTCTCAAATCCATCAACACATTTTTTATTCATCTCAACATTGATCTACCTCTTCTTTTATAATATCTATTTTTGCACTAAACATCTTTTTAGGCATTGTCTGATCATTCATCCTTGTTACTTGTCCCAGCTATGGTAGTCTCTGAGCCTTCATAAAGCGTACATTGATCTTCTACCCAATTTTTCTGTTCAACTCCTCATTTTTATGAATTCTCCATACTCTGTTCTTTTGCACATGACCATAAATTTGCCTTGATATCTTTCTTTCAAATGTTCTTAATATATTAATGTCATACTGAACTGACAACATCCAGGAGGGTCTTAGATCCATAAGTAACAATTGGTCTTATTAGAGTTTTGTATATTTGCAGCTTTTGCCCCTTTCTGCTTATTAACTTGCTTTTGATCTTTTGTAAATTTGCAAAGTATGCTTTATTCCCAGGTTGTATTGGTTTCTTTACAACACTATTTATCTAAACTTTGCTATCAATTACACTCCCCAAGTATGAGTATTTGAAGCTATTAACTCCCTCAACAATTTTTTACTAACAATCAGATTCTGGGTCTGCCTCCTAGCTTCTGAACTCGACATTACCAAATATTTTATTTTACTTCCGTTTATATTAAGAACTATTTCACTTCTTCTAAGTGCCCTATTAACTTGATCTAATCTTTTCTTTGACTTAGTCCCAATGAAAATATCATCTGCATATGCAGAAATATGATTAGCCTTATTGAAAATTGTGCCTCCCTGATACCGATCTTTACAGCGTAGTGTAGGGCTAGCATAAATAATGCTGCTGATAACCTCATCAAAATGCTGACAATCTCATCAAAATGCTGACAATTTCAGCTTCTTTGGAATCTCCACCTCTTTCATGACTTCATAGCCTCTTTCTATTCAAACAATCAAAAGCCTGTTGAATAAACTGGAATAAGCATGTTGAATTGTTTATAAACTTGAATAAATGTTTGTTGCAAACTATAAAGCATGTAAAAAAAATCTTTTAACCCGAAGGCACATACAGATCCCTGCAAAGACTTATGTTATTATTACTTAAAAACTTTGGTGTAATGCAATGCATATTTATTAAATGTGTTTGATAAAAAATCTTTAAATCTTCTGTATGATATATTTTAACTGAAATTATATTTAGTCATTTAAATATAACTTTTTTTAAAAAATTCATTAACAAATCATACTTACATCCTGTGAAAGAGTAATCAGCTGAGCTTGACGGTCTGTAGTTGGCCTTTTTAATGGTGCTACAAGAACAGCTTTCTGTAAAAAAAAAAATACATTGATGTTACACTATTGTGTTTTGTTATTAATTTTTTTCTTTCAATATATTTTTATTATTAATACTAATAAATTATTTAACAGAGAAAAATTATAATTAAACAGTGAAAAATATTAAATAAAATTTGAAATTTTGTTAAAAAATAATTTATGTTATTACATAAAGGCTTACCATTTTTATGATTTAATTATAAGTAATAATTACTGTATTCATTATACAGAAAATTATTCATTATTCATTATTTTCAGAAAATAATGTATTATTTTAAAATAAATCTATTATAATGTAGTTAACACATTTTGAATGAATTTTTCATTTTGTACAATCAATAAAATTATTTAGTTAAGTCAGATACAAATAAAAAATTAAATAAAACTAACTAGAATAAATCTATTGTAACGCAGTTAACACACTTTGAATGAATAATTTTGTTTTTTACAATCAATAAAATTATTTAGTCAAGACAGACACATATAAAAAATTAAGTAAAACTAACTGAACGGTATTAGTTAATAAAAATAGAAAAATCTATTTGAATTAGCTGGTATAATAGCAGATTTTTCAAATGAATTCATGTCAATACTTACACAAAATAGTTCTTTCTTATAAGATTTCAGTTTTTTTTTTTTTTTTTTTTTTTTTTTTTTTTTTTTTTTTTTTTTTAGAATGGCTCAATCTCAGTGTTATAGGGCAGAAATAACATAACTATTTTTATTTATTTTCTTTTATAAGGTATCAGGTACCAAACTGAATAAAGAAATAATTTTAAAAAATGTTAATTTTTGAAAATTGCAGCTACAGAATGTCACTGACAAACCAGAGTAAAAGCTAGCAATAAGTTGTATAGCTTTCCAGACTATGCTGGTCAAGTTAAATAGGAAAAATAATTTTTAAGAAAATTTGGGAGCTCCCATCGGGAAAAGGGTGTTAAGTTATTTTAGTGACTTTATTGTTTTTATAAAATATGTTTTGGGCATTAAAAATCTAAAATACCAAAACAATTTTTTTTTTTTCATTTTGAAGCTCCCATACTTAAGGGGAAGCATTTATATATCTTTAAGAAAATAATTCCTAGTTGAGGATAATAGTTAAAATAAACACTTTAAAATTGTATAAAGAAAAATACATTGATACACCCATAATTTTAAATAAATGAAATTGCAATATTCTAGAAAGTTGTGAAAATTTTTGGTTAATTATTTTTTTTAAAAATATTAAAGAGTAAGGGCTCTCAAAAAAAAAAGATTTTTATTTTTTAAATGCAATAGGTAAATTGAGATGGGATTAAATTTAACATAAATTTTTAAAATATTTTTTGTTACATATCTTTTGTCATTGGAATGGGATAAGCAAAAGGTTTTTACAGTGTTTTGAAACATGTCAATGTAGAAAATATAGATAGAAAACCATCCATTAATTTCTTTTCTGAAGCAATATAAACTAAAAGAAGAAAAATACATACAGTCATTTTTTGGAGAAGGGGATCAATATTACATAAAAATTTTGATAATTTGTGATTTCAACTATAAAATTTTCAACTTTTGTGGGAAAACATTTTTGTTGAATTGCCCCAATAAATATTTTAAGTATTATTTTGGCCAAAACACCTCCACCTCTTTTTTCAGTTAATGCAAAAATTTAATACTTTCTTTCTCCCTGAAGGTACCTGTCTACCAAGTTTGAAGAAAGTTTGTCAGTGGGATCCAGAATTATAAGACCAAATACAGGCCAATGTACATGCTTACATGTACAACATACATGAACATACATCTGACAAAAATATTTTTTTCAGACTCTGGAGCACTGGTATAAAAACCTTTTTTACTTACTTTAATTTTATTTACAATCATTACAGATGGAAAGTAAAAATGGAAATAAATTAAAATAGAATTAAAAATGGGTTACTCTGGATTAAAAATGAAAGATTATATCTGCTTTTCATAATTTTAGTGTGATTTTAGAGAGAAATATAATTGAGACTTTAGCTCTTTCAGACTGACTTATTGAACTCAAAATATCAGCGTTAATCATGTAAAATCTAGCGCATTCTAACACATTGTCTGGGGACTTAACAAAAAAGAACATTGCAACATCCTAAAAATATGAAGAATAAAACAATAATAAAATGAAAAGTCTAAATTCATTTATTAACAAACAACAATATAACAGAGGTTAATAAACTGTACCGAGAGAATTGTAGAAAATAATTAAATATTTAAACTAAAAAAAATAATACTATAAAATCTGTGTGATAAATAAATTTATATATCTATTTGTATTAATAATTGGTACAGAAATAATAAATAAAATCAATAAAGAGAAGATTAATGATAATAATAATTCTAAAATGATATAATTAAAATAACAATGTTTATTACCTGACCAGAAGTCTGCTTTCTTCGGGCTACTTCAGGAGCCCATCTTCTTCTAACAGTATATCCCCTAAAATCTGTAATAAATAAATTACTCTGTGTAATAAAATTTCAAATTATAATATTAATCGTAGTATTAACATCAATAAAGTGTTTATGAAGATAACTTCAGAAAAATTAAAATATATCTTTTAAAATAACCAGTTAACTGAACAAGCAGTTTTTAACCTTAAGTAGAGAGAAGTACTGTATCCTGGAGGAAATACTGGTCAATTAACTGGATAATAAAAACCAGAGAGTGCCATTAAAGAAAAAGGGGAAAAAATTCTTTCTTTTTCTATTCAGCCTCCGAACTACTGTACAGGGTCTGTATAATAAGTAACCGGACTGAGCCTGCCCCGCGCCGTCATAGCGTCTGCTAACCGGTATCTGGT